>VWYO01018522.1:181673-197501 GCA_013400275.1 Rhadina sibilatrix
GGGGAACAGAGAGCCCCCGAGAAAAAAAGATACTTAACCATACCAAATACATTTTGTTTGAGAAAGCAGTCAGATGGAAGAACTCCAAACTGCTATAAACGAGCATCATACCTTGTAGCTCAGAACTATGCATCTGGGTTATTTAGCTAGAAGGCAGCTGTGTGGAGTCACAAATAGACAGATCTGATCAGAATAACTGTGTCACCCCAACCAGCACAGAAAGAATTAACATCTGCAAAATGAGAGTTGGCCCCTTTCTTTTTGTGAGCTCCTTTTCCTCAAGTCTTTTGTCCTTTCCTTGCAACAGACAATTTATCAGGTTTGTTTCATGCCAAATAGAGCATTATGAACTATATTATGAGACAGCAAGTGCAGCGTAACAACCACTTCTCAACATGACTTTCTCCTACAGGTACAATTTATAATGTACACACAAATAACAAAACTTCCTGGTACTCATACTTCAGAAAACAAAGGTGAAAATCTTCACCATGGACAGCAACTATCCTATTTTTAAATAATATATTTTCTGTAATTCTACCTTAACTGAACCCTGTGTAAGCTCCAGTTTTAGCAAGTCTATGTGTCCATTTCATTAAAAAACAGTTTTATTTTAAAATATTCTTCTTTCCCTAGTACTCTCCCCTCAAATCATCAATATTTCAGGATGAAGACTGTATTTTTGTCATATATTTAGATATAGTGCCTGCTAAAAGGCATCCTTATCACACATCTCCTTTACAGTACTAAAAAACAAGCAGCAAAAAGTCTCATAGCTTTACATTTGGTGCTATTCCTCAGTGCCCTACCTAGACAAAGCATCTGTTTTGAGACATGATCTGAAAACTCCTTTTTAATGAACTTTCTTATTTCTATTTAAAAGCTAAACACTAGATTGGTGATTTATTTTTCTCTGTTAGTTTGTGGGTGTGTAGGGGGGAGTTTCTGTGGAAAAGTAGTCACTGCGTAATTCTGCATCCAAATACCTGAAGTTTATAATTTGAAGCAGAATCTATATCAAGAAATTTCTCCCTTAACACTCGCAGTAGAGTAGCTGCTTGCCATACTTATTAACTAAGACAAAAAATGCTGTCTTGCTATCATTCCCTGTGTATTCCACCTAGGCATTTCTTCCCCCACAGGCTCTTTGATCTATATATCTCACAGATACTCTACCTAGCTAGTAAAATGGCTTTGCAGGGATTTCTTTCCATTCTCAGGAGAAATTTAATCCATAAAGATACTTCTTGATAGCTCGCTTCCTTCACTGCAAGCTTTCCTTCACATGTAACTTGACTTCCAAAGAATTACCTGTTCTATCCTTTCTATAGACCTTATACCTAAAGATAGCAGTGTAGCAGTGTCCCATTTTTTAAAATATTCCACCAACTTTCTAAAATAGCTGTTATATCAGTTTCTTTAATTATAATAAGTACTTCCTAATCTTCTCAGGAAGGCTACAAATATTTGAAGTCATGTTGGTTGTGTCGCCAAATCCTGATAAATTGAGACTTCACCTTTTCAAATTTTGTTATTCTCTTTTTCTTACCAACTTGTGTTCTAGTTTTGTCCAGAATTATACTTTCTTAACTTCTCCTTGAAAAGATGTTTCTCCCCTTAGCTTTTTCTTGCCTTTGGTTTTAAAACTCTTAGGTTTGTTTTGTTTTGGGTTTTTTGTTTTTTTTTTTTAATTTCTTCATGAAGCACTGTCTGTCTGGCTCTGCATTGGTTCTCTCTCCCCATATGGCCTCTATCCATTCCAATTTTTCCTAGTTTTCTAATGGATATGATATCCTTTCCCTGTACTATTTTCCTTTGAGCCATGACCTGAGATTCCCCAGCTCCATCTGTCCCTGCACATGACACAGGCAGCATGTCAGAAAATGCTGTCTCATTGACTCCTGCTTCCAATCTACTACCTACAATCATACTATTACATGCAACAATTCATCATCGTTTCCCTCCATATGATAGGAACACACAGGAAGCACAACTCATAGCTCCACTACAACCTGACCTAAAATCTGCGCCTGCCGTGTTCACATACACATCAAGTTAGTCCTTGTACTGCTCACAGTGGCATTAAACACCCTGATACCTGCATCTCTCATAGATTCCTAGTTCAATAATTTATCTCCTTCCAGCAGCTGAGCTATGTCCCTGAGAGTGTGTCCATATTACATGGACAGACCACCATCCTGAGCTGTGGTTACTCGGGCAGTCTTTCCTCCTGATCTTCTGATGCTTCCTTTTTTCTGGAGAGTTTATTCATTGCCACCAACACAGGACCTGAAAGTCACGTCACATGAGGGTTGGACGGTTCCATGATGCCTTCAGATCTCCTTCACATGTTTCTCAAATTCTCTTGTTCATCTCAGCTAAACCAGAAAAATTCTTAAGGCCATGAGCTGCTGAGCACTGACTTAATGTAAATCCCATCTACCAACAAGACAAATTCCATTCAGGATTGTAGCACTCACCCAATGTCCAAATGAACCAAACTCAATGGGTTTTCTTCATGAAATTGCTTTACTGCAACCAGGTAGATGGAAAAGCTCAAGTCATCCACTTTATCTTTCATTAGGTGTCCTTGTCAGGTGTTCCTTCTAATCTCTTAATGGAGAAGATGTTGCTTCTCCATGTCTGCCCTGTTCCCTGCTCACAGGATTTTATCCTTGTAAGGGTGCAGCTGCCCTTTCTGAGACTGTCACATTGAGGGGATGGCCTTAAAAACAGGAACAAAGTGGAAAATTCTGAGATACATACATTTGTGGTCTCCACAGCAACAGGATAATGAAATCAGTGCCCCCTGCATTATTTCAGAAGGACACAAATATTGCTGGAATAATAAGAGGCTGTAGAGGCATCCACCACTCATCTGTTCAGTTTGAAATCGATGGTGCCTTAGCCTCCTTTCTTCAAAATAATTAGTCTTACCAATGATAATACCAAAAACTCAACCTCCTTCCTTTGCCTCTTTGGTTTAACTGCTCTATTCAAACTCCCAGGTATGAATGGAGTTCTGTAAATCATAACATCACAAGTAATGCAAGCCCCTTGTAAATCGGTCAGAACTCTCCAAAGAAGAGAAAACTTTTGAAGTCTGGCTCATTTCTGCTAATGTTTTCAAACACACAAAAACAGTAGCATTAGAAATTACATCAAAAATCACATAATGAGTAAGGTTAAATGAAAAGAGAAACTTCTGAGGCAAGTGTGGGCTGGGATTCTTATGACAGACAAATGTCAGTTTGCAGAGAGTTATTTGATGAATTTTTTACCTTATCTGATAAAAGCATAAAACTAACTGTTCTGCAGAATGAGCATAAAAAAGACATTATTATTAAACCCGAGATATTAGCTAAAGTGATAGATGGAATCAAAACATAGGAGTCTTTAAAATGAGCTATTTTTTGACATATCTGAACATACTTTAGATGGATAGATGCAATTGCTACATTTTACCTAAACGGGGAACTCAGATTTCAGATATTTGGAATTACTGTCATTATGGTTTCTCAAGTTGGCCGATGAAAAACAAAACAATCCAACAAAACGAGACTCAAATCAAGAGTCCTTCTACCAATGCTGATCTTAAACACCAAAGCCATGTCAATAGTAGGAGAGCAGGCATAATATGCAAGTAAGGTGGCATATTTAAAAGTTAACAGACACCAAAACTCTTTGCATGCAAGGAGGAACACTTCTAAAATTATTCCTTTCAGGCATCAATATCACTACCACAGGGCCTTGCTAATCTCTCTTTCCCAAAATCACCAAAGTCACCAACTTTAGATCACTCAAATTAGCAACAGATGTTCATTTACACATTCAGAGATCCAGGTTTGTAAACTGAATACCTCGGTGCTACGATAATGTAATTTTAACACCCTTAGCAGGCTTCTGGCTTCCTTCATCTCCCTATTTTAAAATATGCTGATAATTTTAATCCAAAAATATTACACCCAGAGATCTAGAATAAACTTCAGTCTTTAGTGTTAATTGTTGGTGTGACCCAGATTCCTTAAGGCAGGTGATCCAGCATCACAACACATCCTAGGTACCAAAAACATCTACTCACAGCTGACAAATATAGCACAGAGTTGGGAGACCTGCTCCTTTCTGGATAACAAAACCTATTCAGATAAAACAAACTCTCTCTGTTACATATGTCAAACACTTCTCTGGAATCTTGGATAATCATAAGGCTGAATCATATTAATATTTCAAGTTACAAGAAGCTGACACTTCAGCAGTACAATGCCAGGGGCACTTTTTTTTTGGCAGAAGACAAGTGTTACAATTTCCAGATTTCGTACAGACTGAATCCTGGTCTGCTCCAGCATTTCTGAGCATTTTAGGATAAGCTATTTCTTTCTATAGGTTTCTAGGCTGTTTCAGACAACCTTTAGTGGAAACTGAGGATGTTGTCTCACACTGCCTCAGAAGGTGTTTTCATATAATTTAAGAAATCAATAAAGACACTTCTCAGTTGCTTTGTTGGGGATTTTTTTTACATTTGGTTTTTACCCTTCATTTTTTAGAAGGGTAAGAAGAAGCCCCTTCCAAAAGCTCATTTTCCCTACCTCTTCAGATATTCTGTGACACAGAAAGCCCTCAGCCACTCAGAGGCTTCTCACGGGTTAACTCTGCAGAGGTTAATGCAGGGCAATACAGAGTAGACACAAGACCCTTTTAGGTCCCTGTCACATCTAAGATTACTGACAAAAGCCAATGTCCCTTGGGGTGAGGTGAGGGGGGTATGAAGAACAGTTCACAACACACTTTTCTCAAATCAGCATATGAAATGACAGGCATTTTGTTGAAAGCTTTAGGACATTAAGAAGCTACTTACTGATCTTACAAAATCAGCAACTTCAAGCTTCATATCCTATTCCAAGTATCTCATATACGAAGAGGAGTTTCTAAACTGTTGGCACACAGTCGTGACAAGAATTCCTCGTGCTTTGGACTGAGAGGTGTGCCCGGGGTGGGCTTTAAGATGAGCCTAAGGACATCTCAGTACACAGTCTTCATCTCCCTGGATTTGATTCAAACTACCTCTGTAAGAATCAAAAGCAAGTTCACTCAGGCATGGGTAGGAAACAAAGCATTCCCCAAAAACTAGGCAAGGTTGAAAGAGCTCTCTAGAGAGCCCTAAGAATTACCAGCCTGGGAGGTCAGTCACCAAATAAGACGTTTGTAGAACTGAACACTTCCACCTGAAAAAGGAGACACAAAATATAAAGGAGGTGAGGGATCATGATCCACAGCACTCTTTTAAAGGCACAAAACCACATAAAGAGTAATGTGGAGGCTTTCACTACAAATAATGGGTCATGCTACAGTAGTGAAAATGTAGGCTTAATAACCATTGAAAACTAATGCTATGCAATTTCATAGAGGAAACAAGAAAAAAAGTTTCCTGACTGGCACACCTAAAATTAGACCACATCTAAGTTTACAAAGGATCATCTCCTCAAACAAGCTCCAGACTCAAGAGCTCCCAGCCAATCTTCCAGAAAGCCACAAAAGCCAAGTCTGAAAATGCTGACAAGTGTTTAATTACTCCCAGCAAGGACTGCAGTGTGCAGGCTGACCCCAAACATACCTATCCAGTCCACGCAAAACTCACCCAGCCTAAAAAGAAAAAAAAACAAACAAACCCACTCATTGAATTGTGCAATGATGCTGCTTCTTTTTCCCATTGAGATGTTGGCTAAATTTGATTAAGAACAATCAAATTGTGTGTGATGGAGAAAAAACAATTGCTATAGTTTTAGATTGACTTTGCAAAGACCTGTTCAGTTTGGACATGAAAATGATGAATTAGATAATTACATTGCACTGAAGTAATGATTATTACTGAAGATATCTTCTCTATAGCAGCCAACCCTGTGAGTATGTATACCTGTTATTTTAAGGTTTAAACCAATGGTGACCACAAAGATGCACATTCTCAACAAGTTGTTCAGATGCATCAGTCATTGCCTCTGCACAGAGAGGAAAAGGAACACAAGGCAGAATATTGTTGTAGCAAACTGTCTCAAAGTTTGATAAAAATATCAGGAGAGGGTTCAACCATGAGCCCAACCTCTGGCAGCAGCTAAAGCCAGTCACCTCAAAACAAAATGCAAGGAAATTTTTTGGATGGACATATAGGATGGCATCCCCCCAATTTCTTTCCCTTTTCCAAAAGCCTCCTTTGTTTACTATTTTCTCTTACCAGTACAAAACAGTTATCCCCGCAATCCCTGTTTGTCTTTAATTCTGTTAAAAATATCGCCTCTCAGCTTTTTGACAAAATTAGTTTCATAAACGAAATAAAAAAAAAAAATACTGCCTTTATACAGGGTTCTGCCATGTTTGTTGCCATGGCATCCTGTGTCAAAAATTCTGCTGGCCTAATGCACAGCTTTAAAACAGGAGTAGGTAAATCCTCCCTTGGGAGATCTTGGAGGCTTTTCATATGGTCAGCTCTTAGGCTGCACAGATCATCTTCCTGGCACAATGACAAGCCTATGACAAGAAGAATACAGTTTGTGATACTCATTTTGGGGACCTTTTAATCTTGGAAAGCAAAAGGCTTAGACTGAGCAGTTTCTGAATTTACTGGGCTTTTTTGAGGTAGATATTTCCAACGATGGGAGCGCAAGGAGCGTTTGTGCACAACCAAGCCTGTGATGCTGGACTACAGAAAGCCTGTAACAACCTCCTACTTTGCATTTATTAGGAGCACTTTTATCACACAGACATTAATGAAAAAAAGGCAGAAAGGCCAGGCACTCTTCAGATAAGTAGCTAGTAATTTCAAATAACAAACCAAAGAAACAATTAAAAGGCTTTGGCAATAAAAGCTTAACAGATGATGCACCGACAAACCACTACAATTACAAGATATATTTTCAGCTAATATGGTTAGCATAATGTACTTTCTAAGCACTAATGTAATACCAAGGTGGCTGTAAATCACTTTATCAATTATTGAACCACAATAAAATATTTATAACTGGGCTCTTATTATCAAATGCAACTGTGATACTTTTAAACTGTGGCAAATGCAAGGGAATGTTCTTATCTTTTTCTTAACAGAAACTTGGGGAGTGCTAATAAATGGCTTTTCTTTAAATTATGCTTTGCTTGCTTTGCATCTTCAGTAATTCTGCATTAGTGGAATAATACAACTGAACAGTGACTCCATTTCTCCACAGTCTGTGCAATAAAACAACCCATTTATTGCTGTGAACTAGAGCCATCATGTATAAAGAGTCTAAGTGGTTTAAGAGGTTTCTTCCATGAAGACAACTGGGACGGAGTACATTGTGTAAAATTGTCGAATGATCTCCTATGAACTTTTTTTTTGTCATGTTACAGTAAGAACTGGCTTTAAACCACACATTTTTATTTAATTTTGGGGCAATCATCAGAATGAAAAGAACATTTTTAATTAAATGTATCTGAAGCTAAATCAAGTTTCCAGAAAAGACAAAAGTCTGGCAAATAGCCACTGAAAAGTCTTAGGGGTTCAGGGTGCTTCCCTCAGCCTATCTGACCACCTGACGGAAAAAAAAAAAAAAAAAAAAAAAAATTCCCAAAGCAAGAATACAAAATAGAGAGGGTAAAACTGGACCTTCATTCCAAAAAGGAAACTTTGGCCAGAAGCCTGTCTCCCAAAATGCCTTTTCAAAGGATCTATTTAAATACCAATGAAAAAGAAAATGATTTTTGAAGCCTCAAGAGTCAGCACCACTGTCCAACTACAGTAAAAAATTATTATCAAGAGAAAATGAAAATAGTAACAGTTACTCAGGTGTCTCCCAAGTCCCTGAATGGAAATCACATACTTGCTTTTTAATGTTACAAGGTTAAAATTTTGAG
The DNA here is from genome assembly GCA_013400275.1 of Rhadina sibilatrix. Taxonomy (NCBI): domain Eukaryota; kingdom Metazoa; phylum Chordata; class Aves; order Passeriformes; family Phylloscopidae; genus Rhadina; species Rhadina sibilatrix. Next base: position 189,552 of record VWYO01018522.1, read on the forward strand.
GATTTTTTTTAATAGTATAAGATTATCTTGGTTTGAAAGACAGGTGTCTGCTAGGGAGGGGCAGGGCTTCCCTCGGAATGGAGAATTCAACTCCCTCCCAAATTATTATAATTTAGGAAATTAAAGAGGCTTCCAGGCAGAGGTATGGGGCTAGGGAATAGCAGTTCTTTACTAGTATGTATAACGAAGCAAACAAACAACAACAACTACAGGGTTAATAATAAACAGAACCAGGAATCTGGTTCTTTGTTTTACAAATCTTTGTTTTACAAAGCCCGGGGCAGTCTGAGCTCGGTGCCCCTTCGGGACTCCCAGAGCACCAAGCTGGAACGGTGGGGATGTCCCAGCAGAGCAGGGGGTGAGTGGGGCCACAGAGCAGCAAAAAACCTCCAGGCACTGCCAAAGAAGACAGGGCCGGCCCAGCAGGGCAGGTGGAGGAGCTCAGAATTCCTGGACACATGAGCAGATGATGATGGCAGATTTCCCAGGACCAGACTTGGTGGTGCCCGTGAACTCCTCCTGCAGCAAGCAGCAGCCTGGCTGTCCTCTCTCCGACGCCCAGAGCAAGAGAGAGCAGCTGCCTCCAGCCCTGCCCTAAAACTCGCGTTACCTCCCCCCTTCAAGACAAACTTCCAGAGACTGGAAGAAGTGTAGCCAGATGCTACAACTCCTCTCCTTTGGCCTGTCTGTTCTGCTTAAGTACCTATAAGTACCCAGTATTTAGTTTCCAAGCAACTACCTGGGAGAAAAAAAATTTCTATAAGTAAAAAGGGACAAATCTAACCCCCAACAAAGATGAAGAAAGCAGACAGGCTGATATTACATCCCTCAATGCTGCCGATAGCAGGAACTACATTACCAAGTTGTACTGTTCCAAGCAAGAATGACTGTGGGTTTTAGTAGGAATCCACTGGTGTTTTCAGCACAGAGGGTGTGACAGGGCTTTACTTATTCTGCGCTCAGTTCAAGGAAACCTTATTTTGGTTCATAAAGAGGGCATGCAAGGAAAGAGGGCTCAGGTGCCCAGTGACAGCGGGTAAGGAGCCACTATAGAGATAGAGGTCTGACAACCACCCACAGTCACTGACAGACTAAGGCACACAGCCACGCAAATTCTTCCTGTCAGGCCTTTAGCCAAAGTTCAAGTACTAATTGCAAGATGACACTGTCAGAAAAGGTGTTGCTGAGAACCACCTTTGCTGCTGCCACTGCAGCCACAAAACCGCAGCTGTCAGAGCGCTTCTGAACTGTAAAGCACCTAATCACATTCTGATTGCACAGCCCAAACATCATCTAGAAACACTGATGTGCTGCAGACAGCGTTGTTATACTTCATAGAACAGATTGCTAAATATGGGTCTACTTGATAGGGCCAAATCACTACTCTAGAAAAGCCTGTGTTACACTCCCCCTGCCCTCCAAATACTAGATGAAAAGCACAGTCCTGTCTCACAGGGCAGGCTCAGGAAGCTCTCTGAAACGTGAGGCAGCCATTGTCTCTAATTTATGCCCATTTGGCTTATCAAATAGGAGAGCAGTAATTTTACTGAATGCTGGTCGTTTTTTTCAACATTTCCTTCAAAGCATAAAACCTTGGAAAACCACAGTTGATGTAAAAAGACGTATCTGAGGTTGTCTGTTGCAGAGAAATGCTGCTTTTGAGCTACTGCCAGCGAGATTCCTACAACGCACTGCACCAGCAGCTGCATCTCAGTGCCTGCCAGTTGAGCTTAGGCAGGGTCACAACAGGGGACAGAGCAGCGTGCAGGAAAGCTCCCTCTGGCAGAGAACAGGAGGCTGTCAGCAGTCTCTGAGCCATCCAACAGGAAGGGTTACAGATCTGCACTTGTCCTGCAGCTCCCCACTCAGCACAGGGGCGACTGGGAGCCTCTCTCCAATACAGTCCATCAAGTGATTACTTTCTGAAGGCATTCCCTGGTTCAATTTGCCATGACTAACCTGAGTGAAAGCTTTGGGCTAGGGGAGGTGACAGCACTGTCACTGTAAGCTCTTCCCTGCAGGGAGAGCAGCAGCATATCACAAAGCCTGCAGGAGAAAAGCTCTTGGATGAAGGGAAGCCTGTTCAAGCACATCCAAAACAGCCCAGCCCTGGCAGGATCACCTGGCCTGTTTTGCCTGCCAGCTTCTGGAAGGGCGTCACATCTGCTGGGTATATCTCACATTTGGAAGTACACAGACCTTATGAGTAAAGTAAACCTCCCAGTATTTCGTCCTTGGAAAAGGCTTCCCTTAATGTCTTCTATTTCAATCTCCAGCAAAAGAATCACATTTTTAAGGGAGATCAGCAAGGCAAGCATAGAAAATACATTTATGGCCACTTCATTTTGTCTCTTAAAGACTGGGGCTAACTCAACAATCCTTCTTTTTGTTGCTAGATAACATGCTTTTTAGAATACTAACCATGTTCCTAAGGTAAGTTTTTCCAATAGTTAGAAATCTTTGCATGTAAAATTTCTAAACGTATTTAGCTTTGGTGTCCAGCCACTGAACTGTCATATTTAGACAGAACTTTCAAAACACACAGTAATGAATTAATTTTGTTTCTACTGCAATTCATCTTGAGGCAGTACAACCACACATCTATATCAATTATTTCTTCTCCCAGTCTGTACTCACACCTGGGATTGCTCTGACCCAGGTGCAGCACTATTGAACTTCTTGAGGTTCTTGTGGGCCCAGTTTGAGGTCAGGTCCCTCTGAACAGCATCCCCTCCCTCTGTCGTGTCAATAGTGATGGTAAAACAAATCAGTGCCAATCTGCCTTCATGTGCTAAATGTTAAAATCTAAGCTTTTCAGGTAATTTCACAAGAGCTGCAGCTTCTCTGCAGCAGCACACAAGCAAGCTCAGGGTGGGAGGCATAATAGCCAGGGACAGCAAGACAAGTGTAATACCTGTACACTACAAGTGCAGATGTGCCCTGCCACTCTGCATAACAACTTCCACTCAAACACCCTGACAGCAGAGCAGTTCCCAAAACAGTTCAAATCATCAGTGTACAATGCCTGCCCAGTTACAATAAATGGGCTGGAGACATTGAAATGTCAGTGTCATACTGCATACAGAGGGTCTACAGCTGACACAGATGCTTCCAAGACATGTTTTCAGTTTCTCCCTTGTCATTGTTTGCCCTTGCCAGCACAGGGTGTTTGGGAGAAGGGCTGATACCTGTCAGAGAAGGTCATGCTGCTCATAAGCCCCACTGAGAGATTAACCCACCCCATAATCTCTTGATAGCTAAATTGTTGCTGCAGTGTCTTCAGGCTTGTTGTGGAAAAACCAAGAATGGGCAGACAGCATACTGCCTACCACTACAAGGCCAACATCCACAAAGCCTTTATATCTTGCATCAAGAAGGAGATTCCCTTTAGAAGCTGAAGAAAATTACCACCCTTGCAGTTCATCTCATTTTTATTTGGGTTTGCTTGTTTGTTTGTTTTTAATTAAACCTCTAGTCTGAAATCCATTTTTTTTGTCTAATACAGTATTACTTTTTTGGTAGCATCACAAAAGAAAAAAAAAAAAACAAACTTCCTGCAATTTCATAAGTAGAACGAAGAGTCCTTTTATTTTCCTTTAACCATTTCTGCAACCTTTGTTAAAGAACTCATTACAGAAAAACTTCTGAATGAATGACAAGACCTAATGACATTCTTCATCTACCGCCAATATATGAGTGGAACTAATATCACTTAGTTTTTCTGCAATGGTAGAGCACTCCTGCCACAAAGTTATGCTAACAGCCTGGTCTCCTCTTCCCTAGTTATTACAGTGACACTTTAAATGCAGACCTTAAATGAACCTAACAATTATCTACTGTTTACCTAACAATGGCTACATGATAGGCATGTTACACAGTAAAGAGTTTGCATACTTTTCATTGCAGAACAGTCCTTGCTTCACTAGACAATTATTAAGTTAGAAAAGGGGCCTTGTGTACTTCATGAAAGTACAGAAGGGAAAAAACTGATCAAGCTTGGTATTAAAATGATCCCAGCCTAGTGGTTTTTCATTTTCTGTGTCTGCTTTTACTTTTTTTTTTCCCCTAGCAGCTAAAATCAGAGCTTTTTTCTTTATTGAAAACATTTTTTAAAGTTAAAGAGTTATTGCTTTGTCTCAAATGACTGAACTTTGGGGAAAAACACCAACAAAATGCGTAAGTTTAAAAATAAATCCTTTGGACACCATTGGTGCTTCAAACAAGCTTTAACTCACAATCTGGCAAGGTAGAACCTTGGTCACATTTCATTCTCTGTAAGACCTATGTAAAAATGTTCTGGCATGGACAGCTCCTGATGAGGGAGGCATGTGGCAGTGCAAGGGTTCTGCTGCACCCAAACTAATCCTGCACAGTGATGCTTAAATCCAATGTTTCAGCTAAAAAATATTAACAACCTGAAAATAAATCATTCCCCTTCCTATACATTTCAAAGACAAAAAAGATGTGTTATATTTCCCATGCTTCAAATATCTCAGTAATGATTTAAGTACATAAACAAAGATTTTTAGAAATCCAGTGTGGAAGGCACATTTTCCTTGCTCAGAATAACCCTATTTCTTGTCTGTTCATGTTGTGATAAGTCTGAACTGCTCTAAGTTAGGAACTCACTGTGCCATATTTATAAGCCTTGGGTTGGAAAGTCTAAAATAACCCTTTGAAACAGAAATTCCTTAATAGTCACAAGTTACTACAAAATGTGAAAGAAGCTTTGATTCCCCAATTTTTCCAACCTTTCCCAGAACACTGTTATCTCCTTATTAACAAGTTTTTACCCAATTCACCTCACCCTCTACCCTTGACACATTGCTCCTGTTTCATTAGGTATCCCCTACACTGGTGTTTTATAAGACAAGGACACAAAATAACACTTCACAGAGAGACAGAAAAAGTACTTTCATGAACAAAGAAACCAAAATAACATCTACAGCAACCCAATGTCCCATACAAATAACAAGAGGCTGACCACTTTGACTGTTAACCAAACTAAACCTATACACACTAAGTGGCCCTTTTTTTTTTTTCCCCCCTTTTTACGCTCACTTCTCTATAGATAAGTATGATAAGATGTTCATTAAAAACACAGAAACCCTGATACTCAGCTACTGATATGGCACAGTTACAGGGTAGATCAAACATTCAGATATTCAGAGTTTGAAACAGAATACTGTTAAGGAAACTTTGATACATACTTTAAAGACCACATTCAAAATATTCACTGCTTCTTGTGGATCACAGTCATGCATGTTATCTATGTCCAAGCCCTCCTACTGCCACTAAGCTGACTGATCCTTAGGCCTTTCCATCCAGGTCTCACTGAATCTCTGAAATGCCAAGCAAGTACTTTTATAAGTCTGGCTTTATGCCTTGAACTATCATCAGCACCTGGAAATCAGAAAAGCGATAACGTAAGTAAATCTACACTAAAACTTTTATTATATTCAAATGCTTTATTCATAAAGCTTCACAATGCATTCGGAAATCTTCAGATCACACAAACACACTGTTCAGAGTGCCTCAAGCTGTCCTTCAGCCACGCTGATACTCTGAAGGGTTAGATGTGTTTTAAACACACAATGTGTAACTGTCAACAATCAAAATAGCTATTAAACCGGTTTATAAAGAAAGAAGTATTGAGACAATGTAGCTTTGGTGTACTGTTAAAACCAGGTCTGCGTGAATACAGAATCCTTCATATACAAGAGCACGTTACTAGAAAGGAAACAGAAACAGGTAGCATGCCATAAAGACTCATACTCCTTTGTCCCTGCTTGGATGGTGCCTCACACCTAGAAAGCAGTCTTGTGGAATAAAAATAATTGTGTATCAGCAAAGAAATAATATGTCATAGTAGTTACAGCCACACCACCCAGTGCTTCGGTAAAACTTCAAAGGGCTTCAAGCATCAGCACCTTGTTATAAAAGCCTTTCGTACCTTTTCTCTGTACTCTTCCATGGGCAGCTCCACACAGCTCTGGCTCTTTCTCTCCTTCTCTCTTCCTTCTGTGGTTCTAGCTCACTCCTTCCTGTCCCTAGCACAGCCAATTAACCCTGTCTGTCCCTCATACAGCTTATCTTTTCTGTCCCTCACACAACCTCCTGTCCCTTCCTCCTCACAGCACAGCCAGCAGACTCCAACTGACTCCCAACCATGGCTGTGAGGGCAAGGCTGTTCCCACTCTTGGATAACTAACACAGCTGCAATATATTGGAGGCAAGATTGCCTTCAGCACTGTCTCTGTCTTCCCACAAAAAGATACATGCAGGCAGCATCCACTAGCTCTGAATGAATAACTGTTGATTTTCCTTTCTCTCACCATGCAAAACCGGGATCTAACTCATCAATTCACTTTTGTGTTCCAAAATGGTGACAGAGAAGGAGAGAAAGTGGGACTGGATGGAAAGTCATGAACATATTAAGTGGGTATTAGCCTTTGAAAACTCGAGCTGCTTTAGTTTTTAAAATCTGTGAATTCCGAACACAAGTAATTGGAAGTAAAGCAGTGCCAGCTTAAGGAGGCATATCTACACTGCGGTCATTTCAGAGCCCTTTTCTCACAACCAAAAAAACCCTGATCTGTTTCCACAGCTGTTAAACCACAACCTGCCTGTTAAGGGAACTTTCCTGTCTGAGCCTTCAGGATCCACTCTGTCAGTCACCTTCCCAGCACCACAGACAGTCATGAGGCCCCTTCACCACAGGAGGCTCCAGTGCCCCGATGGGTGCCCTGCCTGACTCCCTGCACTCCCCACACACACAGAGTGAGACAGGTTTCCTTACTCTTTGTTAAATAGGGCAGTGACAGGTCATGGCCTCTTGCCATGAGTTCCAGCTACTTCCTGACATCCTCAGGACAACCTGCAGCTTGCACTCCAGCTGCCCACTGAGCTACCTGCACATGTATTCCACAACAATGCCTCAGCCTAAGGAACTATGCCATGCAGGAATGTACAGCCCTGGACATATGCAGGTCAGCTTGGGACAGTGGGGACAGAGCACTCTGTGCATCTTAGGGTTGTGATGCTATCCCAAGCTTGTATTGTCCCTGTTTGCCCTCTTGGAAACAAACAAACAAACAAACAAACAAACAATTGACAGCTTCTCTTTCTGTCTTTCAAACAATCTTTAAAATTTGACAGCTTTTATTTGTATCTTTAAGCTCTTTCTGAGCTGTTTCTGTCTCTGAGAAGCAGAAAAGCTGCCCTGAGTGCATACTTGCAAGTGATACAAGCAGCTTTGCATGCAAGCTCTCAGAAAAGCTTCTGTGACTGAGATCTGAACATCAAGACATAAATCTGGTGCTTACACATAAATCACTGTCCCAATGAGCTGGATTCAATTAATAACTGCCTTTGCTTTATTCAGGAACAAACACACTCCAGGTTATTCCTGTTCCTGTCAAAACAAGGCTATTGCTTACTGTCTGTTTGCACCTTGATTTACTTCAGCTGAATCTGATAAGGCTTGCATTTTAGGACATGTGAAATTAGCAGCAGCTATTTAAAATTTTTGTTCTCTCAGGGAAACTAGGTGCTTGTATGTCCCATTTATGACTCATTTCTTCAAGGGGAGCAAGGAGGAATGAGGCCCAAGGCACAGCTTTGTAAAATTATTATAAAATGTTCAAGGGAAGGCATAAGAGATGTATTTCTAGTAAAAGAGAGGGGGGAAAAGGGGGGGAAAAAATAAAAGGAATTGTAGAACTTTCTCCAGTAATGGGAGAGCAGGACTTCACACACAAAACCTCCAGGTCCATGGAACACCCTGGGGCTCCTGAGGTATTACAAGATCTGTCTCAATGCCTGACTTAATAAAACTCAACTGAAAAACTCCTTGTGCTTTTCAGGACTCTCGTTTTGGAATTGAAGAAGGGTATGCAGGCTGGAAAACTTGTCCATGTTTTTTTTTCTCCTGCTGTGCCAGCTGCTCTA
>VWYO01018525.1:14255-35620 GCA_013400275.1 Rhadina sibilatrix
GGCTCCACAACCCAAGACACTCTCAGTGCTTGAGAGGCTGTGCTCATCCTGCTGGAGAGCAGGGAGGGGCAGAACAGCAAATGGTTTCTCCTGCCCTTGTGCTGTGACTGTTTTGGGGCTTGCTGGATCGGGGCTCGCCTTTCCGTGCTTGCTGCTCTTCCTGCAGCTCTCTGACCTCAGCAGTGGAATGAGTCATGGGGTTCTCAGCAAATTCAGGGTTTCCAACCTGTTTCTTTGGCTTAATCGAGGTGGTATTTCAAGACGAAGTGTTCTTTAGTTTGAGTTTAAAAGTGATTTAATTTTCAGAACTTCTCAGGTCTCTTTTTCCTTATCACGGGTAGCGTGCATCCACAACAGCTGTTGTGTGGGTCTGGTGGAGGGTGCCCCTGCCCATGGGGATGAACTTCAAGGTCTTTTTCAACCTGGCTTTTCTATGATTCTATGATTTTTTGATTAATATTCCCTTTTTTTTTTTACTGCCTCAGTGTCCCAGGACAATGACTTATCAGCTAAATTGAACCTACAGTTCTCTGATATCCTACATGGGGCCTTTCAGCTTTAGATTAAGATTTTAGATGTGTGATCACAATCCTGTGTTTTATTGACTAACTGAGCAGCAGATGCATCACAGTTACCTTCTGTCTATACTCTCTTAATCCACAGCAAGTGCAAAATTATTAAATTTATCTTGAACTTCCATGGCAAATGAAGTGAAAATTACATCATTTTCCTTGGAAGTTTGAGATAGCTCTCCAGGGGGACTCACTCACACAGGGTCCTACAGTGGTCACACAGATGGTTTGCAGCTCCTCTGATGCCCAGTAGCTTGTTGTGGTGTGATACCTGAGTTGCACATCCCACACCTCTCATTTGGGAAGCAGATGTAATGCTGCACGTAACCCATGTGTCTTGGGGCAGCCCTTCTTTTGCAATCCTACATTGTGCTCAAATTAAAAAATTAAAAAAAAAAAAAAAAAAAAAGTGATTTCCACGTTCCTCCTGATATTACTTTTGTGCTGTGACAATGGATAACATCTGCCATGCTGGCATTCTGTGTAGTTTCACAAATAATGGGTAAAATACCATCATTTCCCATGGGAACCCTTCTCCAGCAGAGCTAGGACAGTTCCCATCGTCCCCATTGTGCCAGGGTGGTCTTGTTTCTCTGAGTCCTGGAGCTTGTCATCACCACTATCTCTGCTGAGTGACATGGCCTCATTAAGGAAGCTGCTTCCTGAAGGAATGTCAGATAAGATGGGCTGGGTGAGCCAGGCAGAGCCACCTTCTGAGCTGGATGAAAAGCCAGCTCAGCTGGTTCACTCAGGAAGTGGTGCTGGGAGTTGGCTGGGAAAGGGAGTGACTTCTGTCACTCTGCCCAGCCCTGACTGTGCTGAGATCAGACTGGCAAATGCCTTTGAGGGGCAGGAGGTGGGAGATGTGAGCATGGAGCTCAGGGAAAGGGCCTCTTGGCTAGGATGATGCTTGGATCTGAACAGGGAACCTCCTCCCATGCTGTAGGTCAGGCCTGGGGGTGGCATGGATGCATCCCTAAGGAAACCCACCCTCCTGAGAGGGGAACACGTGGCCTCAAGCAGTCTGAACCCTGTGCTGGCACCCAAGGGCAAAGGGAGATGGGCTGGAGGACCTCTGTGGCCACTTGCCAGGGATTTTGCATTCTCCTGTGCTTGAAAAAAAGGGAAGTACGAGTCCCATAGGGACTCGTAGGGAAATATGAGACAAAGAGAGAGACAACAGGGAGGGAAGATAAACTAATTTAAGGATCCATTTTCCAGTTTTCAGAGGAAAGAACAGCAAAGGATGTTTCCTGCTCTCTCATATATAGCAAGCTACTATATACCTCTATATCAATTATTTGAAGTGGGAAATTATAGTTACTCAAAGTTCTAATTTTTTTTTTTTATGGGTGTTTCAGCTACCTTGACTTAAGGATCAGCTAGAAATGCTAGCAGTTCTCTGAACTTAGTCTGTCACAGCAGAACAGGACAAAACCTGTGTGAAAGAAAATGTCCCTATTCAAAATATATTTATTTAAAATTTAAATATCTGGAGATGTCCTAAACATGACCCCTCAATATATTCTTATTATATCTGCCTGGACTACAACTAAACCCTTTTCCTGCTAAATGCCTCATTGTGCTGATGTACCCACTGGAATGTAAATCATATCATAAATGGGAGAATAAATCTTGCCTAATCATCAGCTCATTTTATGTTGGTACACAAAATCCTCAAATTGGGGCTGAACGAATATTTTTGGGCTCTGCTCTGTCCAGAGGTAAGGGCAGATTTGATCAGCATGGATTTATGCCTTCCCTGATGCTGCACAAGTATTCTGAGTCTGATGTGAATTTCTAGTACAACCCCCACCTCAAAAATGTTGTTAGTCATTGTAAAGCAAAATTAGGTGTCAATCTTGGGTAATTTGAAAACCAGGCAAGTTTGGGTTTTTTCTGGTTTTTTTTTGATGTTGATTTATAAACTTTTTTTATTTTTTTTTAAATCAGAAAAGTGATGATGAAGCCAGGCTGTTTCGAGTCTGTGACGAAGCAAGTTTCAGAGCTCTGAGTCTTGTCAGAACTGTTTGAACAGCCCTGCACAAATGTTCTGAGAAATCAAACGAGTATTCAGCGACCGATTCTGCACCGCCTGCTCGGCTTACCCAAATGAGCTTTTGGAAAGCCCTTGAAAGGCAGTCTGGCACTTCCTCCCTTTTAACAGCTGAACTGAAATTTCTGAAAACCACAGAAAAAAAAACCACCTCCTCTTTTACCAAGCCATGCCCTGAAGGCTTTTTCCCCCAACCAAAATTATTATGCAATGCGTAGAATTATCGAGTGACTTACCTTTAATACAAAGATTGTCCTCTTCTCTCTGAAACCCTGAGCTGCCCTATAGATCACAGCAATCCTTGAATGAGGCACAGAGGAGAGCTTTTGTGGTTGTTCTGGGACTTTCAGTAGGTGATGGCTTACCTTGGAGTCAGCACAGATTTATTTGTCTTTATTGAACGAGGAGTTAAGATCACTTTGGCCTAATAGCCTGTTTAAGATTTAGGTGCTCAGACTCATCTTCAGGAAGGCCTCTTGGTGTCAATAAGGATTCAAGCCTTTTGCTGTTCTGTCATGCATTAGGGAGAAACCTGGACTTACCACCTCCTTGCAGCCAGTAGGGTTGTCTGGGGAAATTAACCCTTGCAGAATTCGGTCCCGAGCGTGCCGTGGGAAAGTAGTCTCCAAAGCACACTTGCAGCCCAACAAAGCGTGATGTTATCGCCTCTCCAAATGAATTCAATGGGATGTGAACCCATTTGGCATGCACAGCTGCTCCCTCTGATGGGATGAGCCCCTGGTTTTCTCAAGTCTGGTACAAGAGTGTGTGTGTGGGGGGGTTTTCTGGTGAGCAAAGCCTCTCTCTCTCCCAGTGATCCCGTACCACATCACCGTCACCACGGGCACCGAGTACGACTCCAGCACCGACAGCCGCGTCTTCATCATCATCATGGGCCCCCAGAAGGTGCAGACTGAGAGGCTGTGGCTGGATCTCCCAGAAGGAAAGGACGAGTTTGCAGATGGCTCTGTGGAGAAGTTTTCGGTTTGGGGCCTCGACGTTGGGGAGATCAAAAAAGTGGAGGTATGTTGTGAAGGCAGCGCCAGTGCTGGAGGCGTGTGAGACGTGTGGCCAAAGAAAGCATGTGGTTCTGTTATTCTTAGCAGTGAAGAAAAGGCTCTTGGGCCTAAGAGGAATGTAAACAGGACTGTGCTGCTGAGATTTGTGCCTCAACCTGTAAATAAGTGTGCTTTACTTTGTCTAAAACCAGGATCCTCGTGGAGCGGAAGATAATTGTGGCTGTAAGTAAAGAAGTTACAACACGTCCCAGTTTTGTCCCATCTCTGGCACTGCTTTTTCTTACTCAGTCCCCCCTATTGCCAGATGCAATGAAGCTTCCCAGGATGCAGCTTTTCATGGGTCTTTTTCCTGGTTCACTGGGTTTTTTTCACTACTTCCAATTGGGTTTCATAAATTGTGAGAAACACATCTTGTATAATTTCCTAGCTAAACATGAAAATTGTTTTCACAGCTTGGAGGACACAGGCTTAGAGAAGAAAATTAATCATAATTGTGAGTAATGTGCGCAAATAGATTTCGGTGCAGGAACCATTTTTTCTGCTATGGCTCAGGGAGACACAATTTGCATATACTCTCCATCACTGGGCTTAAACTTCACATGAATATTCCAGAGTGTTTGTGTACATCATTCTTGTTTCAGATGGCACTTCCATCTCCTTAAAGCTTGCTCCAGTCTCTCACGTACTGAAACCCACAGCACCTGAGGGCTCCAGGAGCCTACTTAATTTTGGTTTTGCCCCTATCCCTCTGTGGAAGTAAACCTACCTGTTGATGTGTGTGCCTGTACAATTGGAAAGAGACAAGAAAGCAAGAGGAATCCTAACTAATAAGAAAATCTTTGCATCTCTGTGTCCTGCTGTTGCAGCTGAGAGCCTGTCACTTGCACTACCTTGCACTCAAGCGATGAATTCTGACATCTTGAGAAATTTGTGTTTATTATAGAGCCATTTTCTTAATGCACTCCCAGTGCCTGGTTATTACGAGTATTAGTGGCACTTTCTGTCTAGCCCATCTCGAGGTCAAACTTTTACAGTGAAGCAAGTGTATCAATCCTTCTCTTCCGGATTGTGCACACATGGAGACAGCCATGTAGCAGGACAGAGGGAGGAAAATGACAGTATCACCCCTCAAGGTCAGAGAGACAGGAAGAGCAGCCTGAAGAAAGAAATGGAAAGGGATTCTAGAAAAGATACAGCGAATAGGGTAGGGAATGGGTAGAAAATAGAAGAAAGTAGGGGAAGACACTTTGAAATAGGCAGAGGCAAGGCAAAAATTAATTTGAAAAGGAATACAAATGGGAAGGAAGATAAAAGGCTGCAAGTAAAATGCAGAGAGCTAGAAAAAGAAATAACATATATCTTTCAGGCTGGTGATGTTCTTCTGCACTCCTTCACCCCAGTACTCAGTGATCTCACCAGCCTGGTGCCTCACCCCGGCTCACTTTTCCCTTCTGGTTTGTAACTCCGCTGCTCGCAGCTGAAGGAGCCACCTGCTCCTGGCCTTCTGCCTTCCTTCATGCAGTGCCCTCAGCTTGGAAGGTCCCTTCCTCTGGACCCGTGTCCCAGGGATGACACCAATGTGCTAGTCTGCCGTGGTTGCCATGGCATCAGTCCTCGTTCTCCTTCCAGAAAATTGCAGTGTTCAGGGACGTTGCAGAAAATTGCTGGTTATCTACTTGGGGAGAAGCGAGGAACAGCTCGTTCTTGGATCTGGCATTTGTCTGTTTGTGTGGAAGGTGAAAACTTCTGAATGTGAGTTACCATGTGAAAATAGCATGGTATGAGGATTAAGCTTCCAGGAGCCCTCTGTATAACCCAGGCAGCAGACTGTACCTTTTAGCAGGACTGTGAGATTTGCAGAGTGATGCTACTTCAAGTTTGGTATTATGCTCCTGCTGCAAATACACTCCACTGAAAGCAGAAACAGTGGAATACGAAGTAATTTGAAAGGGGGCCATTTATTCCTGTCTTGTAAGCCTACAGATAGGACATTTACTACTGGTGGACTTTATTAGGCATTCTGACATGAAAATAAATAACACAAGTTGTTCGGTGTAGACATTTTAAACTGTGTTTTTAAAATAATTTCTAATATTTCTTCTCCCAATGAATGAAAGATCTCTGTACCTAGACTGTTGTCGCAGCAGAGAGACACAGGTATGTCTAGGAATGTCCTGCTTTGGCTTGTTCTCATAAACCTCTTCTGGTTTTCATAAACCACTTCTGGTTCAGAGCCTTTCTCCATTATGAACACAGAGGAAAAAAAAATCAAGGACACACAGATGTTGCAAATGCAAGTGCAGTCCCTCAGGGACTAAAGACCTGACCCTTAGGTTTCTCTAGTATTCTGTGACCCTTCCTTCCACAAATATTCTCTCAGATTTTCCCTCTGCCACCGTGTTCAGTTTCTATGTGATCCTGAGCTGCTCAGCATAAATCAGGGATCTCAGTGATGTGCAGTCTCTCAAGGACAGTAAGAACAAGTTACAAAGGTTTTCAAGCAGCCCCAGTAAGGATCTACCTGCCTTTGAAATTCTGTCATTCTAATTTAGTTCAAATATCTCAGCCCAAAACACTTGTTGTGATACTGATAAGCACATCCAGGCTACACTGCTGACGTGGCCATGGCTTGGCATTATTCACAACATTGGCATGGTCTGTCTGAAGATTTGTCTGGAACTGAAAGACAAATCCTGGTGCTCTGCTCCTGAGGTCCAGCAATAGGGAAGACTTGGCTGGCACTGATGGAATTTGTCCCAGAATTTACGTTGTTTTCTTGAGGTCCTTGGAAATCCGTTTGCGCACAGCTTCTCCAGCTGGATGCACAGGTGGTTTCCTTCTGGCTGTCACTGATGCCAAAGAAGTTAAAGGTTGCTGTGAAAATGTGGCACCTAGCAATGTCTTGGAATGAGACTTTGCCCAGGGAAGCTGGGGATATCCCATCCATGGAAGTGTCCAAGGCCAGGCTGGATGGAGCAGCCCATGGAAGGTGTCCCTACCCATGGCAGGGGAGTTAGAATGGGATGGGCTTTAAAATCCTTTCCAGACCAAACTGTTCTATGATTCTATGGTGTGAGCAGGTGGAGGTGTGCAATGAACCCAAAATACCAGCACATTTTATTGGGCTTATGGGATTTCCCCTCCAGCTGCTTTGTCACTGCAGAACCATGGCCCTGAACTTGCCCCTCTGCCTCCTCCATGCCATCCTGCAACAGAGCTGCACGAAGACTGGGCTTGGAGAGGCTCAGCCAAGCTGGCAGAGAGGGAATGGGAAGGCAAATGTTATATTCCCATTCACCTCACACCCCAGGAATCAGAGGATTAATGCATCCATTGTAGACTCAAATTTCCCTAGTGGTTAAGCTCTAATTTTCTGCAGCTGCACAGACCTTAGTACAGCAATAATACTCCTAATAGCAGTGATGGCTGAGACTGTCAGACAGAAAAGATCACTTGTTTTTTGGAAAAAAAAAATAGATACCACAGATATATCACGCTAGATGAATCTGTTATTAAAAATTGCTTTCTGAGTCTCCCTAAATACCCTGATAATTTAAAAACCAAAAAAACAGTGAGGTTTTTGGACTAAGATTCTTATTTTCCTAGAAAAATGTCAGAAGCAAAAATGACAGAAACAAAACTTTCTCTGTAAATAATGAAGAGCAGGTAGGTCTTTTATGGACAGGTAGCTCATTGGATAGACTGACCAAGGTTCATACATCAACCTGGATGCATAATTTTGCTTCCAAGTCTGCCCCTAGGCTGATGTCCAGCCTACTTTAAGAGGGATACATGTAGGTTCTTGGAGAAATTTACACTGTCAACATGGTTTTGCTGCTGATATACTTGCAGGAACCCTGGTTCTTTGCAGACTCATTTCCAAGGGGGCTCTGGCTTTCATAAACTCATCCCTGCACACTTGTGCCGTCTCTGCATTTCTGCAGGACCTCTGCCCCTGCTGCCACCTCCAGTATTCTTTGTTTTTCCACTTACATTTTTTCAAGAGCTCCTTGTTCACCCATGCAGGCTTGCGGCCACCCTTGTTTGACTTCCTGGTCTCCAGGACAGATCATTCTTGAGGCTGGAGGAGGTGGTCCCTGAAAACCAACCAGCTACAGATGTAAGCTCCATCTGCTGTCTCCTGTACAAAGACAGAGCTTTTGCAGTCTAAGGGGATGGGAAGCAGAGAAGCAGCGTCATACATTTGGTTCACTTGTATGTGGATTTGTGAGGGAAGTGCTTGTAATAATACACGTGGGTGTTTGCTGAGCTGCATCTTTCCTCCTGGCTATAAAGCTTTGAATAATCACTTCCAAGTGTAGTGACAGAAGTGGAAGGGCTTGTCAAGGTGGAGAAACGTGTCTGCTGCCAACTGCAAATGAGCACACAGAGGGCAACGGCGCAGGAGCAGAGTGGCAAGAGACTGGACACATTTTCATATACATCAGTCCAGTCTACCTTGGGGTTTTTTTCGAGACTGGGCTCCCCTCGTGCACAGCAGCTGTTGACCTGAGCTCCCTTGCCCGTGGCAATGGCACTGTTTCAGGGTTCCCTCCATTCCCTTCAGGAACGTTTCGTTGTGATGGCGTACACAGCCTCGGAGTCCCTCCTTGCCAGGTGAGTCACCCTGATGCAGAGAAATCCCCTTTCCCCAGGAAGTGTTTTCTCTCTGGCCTTCACAGGTGGGGCACGATGGCGCTACCCCTGAGAGCTGCTGGCTGATGGAGGAGCTCAGCATCGTCGTGCCCACCAAAGGCGTCATGTACAACTTTGTCTGCAAGTGCTGGCTGGCCAGAGACAAAGGTGACGGGCTCACCTCAAGAATCCTCAACATCTTGGATGCAGAATGTGTTAACGTTGGCATCAAGGTAGGCACCAGGCTCCCTTTGTGCCTTTAGCTGCTGCAGGGACCTCTGCAGGGACACAGGTCGTGCGCCAGCGGCTCTCAGACTGGAAATTTTTGCTCAAGTGGCTTGAGCTTTCTCTTTGCTTTCCTTTCCTGTGTTATTTTATCAGTAAAATCTCTTGGCGTGGTTTAGGATTGTGACTGTTCAGAGCACTGTTCAGTGAGGCTGGCTGGATGCAGCCATGGCACAGATGGGAGGGCAGAGCAGGCAGGGCACAGTTCAGCAGCCTGTCCTCACCCTGTCACCCACTGAATCACCTGGTACCCGTAGAGTGGGAGCAGCTTCAAGGTGAAGGATTACTTCTAACTCATCAGATTAGAGCAGTGAAAATATCTTAATGTTTTAACCTCTCCACGATGTGGCTTCATACCACATTTTCCAATAAGGAATAGAGGAGGTAACAATTACTGGGAGTTGTTGAAACATGAAAACATTCGTAAGCCTGATCTTTGGTGAGAATAACTGATTAAAGTCGAATCAGCGATGAATAAAACTCTATAGTATTTTTATTCAAATATATGGATTTTGAAGTCATATCTGCTATGCCATATTTCAAGCAAGTACAAATTGGAAAGCCGAGCTGTGCTGATTTTGGATGTAAGATTTGTAGCAGAAATAACAGTCTGGATGAATGTGACAATAACACTGTGTTTAAATACCTGTGTGGCAATTTAAAATCTCTGTAGATGTGCTTCTATTTACAGTCAGGTTACACTTCCATAGTACATTATTTTTTCTTCATGCTGCTCTTGATTCCCAAGCTAAAGATACTCTCCTGAAATCTTTCTTGTTCCCCAGGCACCCAAAAATTGATAACATTTTTAGCATTTGTGAAGGATTCACTAAACCAATGCAGATTTTAGTGGTGGAATTGACCTAAGAGGGTATAAAAACCTTCCTCAGACTTAATACCAAGGTTAAAACCAGTCTCATAAAAATATCCCATCTGTTGTTTAACCTCCTGGATGAGGTTTCCAAGCTCCTATTGGTGAGATGATGGCTTGCCCATGGATTGAAGTGGATGTTAATGAAGACTTATGTTCAGTCTTCCTTTAAAAGCACAATCCTGAATATTTATTTTAGTAAGCATGCCAAAAATAGACACATCTAACAACAATTTTTTATCCTATGATGTCAGGCCAGAAACTTGATGGGGAGATTTGAAGGAAATCTGGGGAGATGCTTGGGATCAGAAATGGGAGATGTGAAACCAGAAGTGAGCATTTCACTTTCTGATCATTCTCCTTGTTGAGGGAATTTGGGACTGTTCCCTCGTAAATAGCTGTAGTTAGAAACTGAGTCTCACTGGCATTTTAGAGTTCAAAGACAACTGATGTGTTTAGCATCATTTGGAAGATTAATACTTTTCTATTTTATTTTTTTTCTGCCTGGCTTTTGTACAGCTGTATGTACCCATTTTGTACAGCTATATCAACCCATTTCTTGGCTTGATATTCCCTCCTCTTTTTGCTTTAAATTGAGTATTTGCTTTTATTTGCTTTCCCATAGTTGGAGAAATTACTCAATGTCCACCACAGTCATTAGAAGCCTTCAGTGCATTGGTAAAAGAGTTTTTTCTCCTTCTTCTGAAAAATAGGATGCATTGCTAAGATTTAAAATGCCTGTGGATGTATATGTAATCAACAGGTTACTCAGGTTCAAATAAATGTGAAAAATAATTTTTACATTTTGTTATTCCTTTGCACTGTTTATTTATGTGGCAGCCAAAATTCAGGCCAATAAAAGTAGCCTAGCAGTGCAGTATTAGAAATAAGTTTCTGGGAGCTGTTTCTTGATATTTTTCCACATCTTGAAGAAGCCTTGGTACCTTAGCTATGATCTCAAAAGCATCTAAGTGGTCTAGAAGTCTTAAAACCCCTGACAGCCACTGGGACTTGCACATTTTTGACATATTTATTCAGAGCCTTATTGCTCCCATGTCAGGGGAAAAGAACAAAATTGGGCTAGTAAGGTGAAAATTATAAAAAACATCTTTTCACAAAGTGGCCTGCCTTCAGTGCACACAGGATCTGGGAAGACTCTGCAGCTGATGCAGCAGTGAGCATCCCCTTGGAGAGCAGGATAGCTGAATTTTTGTACCACAGGAAGTGTTCTGATGTATAAACCTCCTATCTATGACTGATATCGGAATAAACATTGACCAGATAAACACTGAACTTTTGGGGGGAAACATTTTGCAGCCAAGAAAAAGAAAAAAAAAAAAAAAAAAAAGTTCTTCTGCTATTTTTTTTTTTTTTTTTAATTAGCAAAAGTTTGGTGCAGCACAGAGCTGGAGTGCTGGAGGTCAGCAGGCAGAGTCACTGATAGCAGAGGGTTGGAGACCCAGCTATTGATGTGATGGTTGTGACTCCTGTGAAGAAGCAGCTTAAGAAATCTTCACCACTGATGTTGCAGTAGG
This sequence comes from Rhadina sibilatrix, assembly GCA_013400275.1. NCBI lineage: Eukaryota > Metazoa > Chordata > Aves > Passeriformes > Phylloscopidae > Rhadina > Rhadina sibilatrix. Next base: position 25,229 of record VWYO01018525.1, read on the forward strand.
GCAAGGGATAATGGGTTGAAACTGAGGGAAGGTTGACTTGGATTAGATAAAAGGGAGAAATTTTGTACACTAAGGGTGATGAGGTCCTGGTACAGTGTTCTTAGGGAAGCTGTGGTGGCAGCCCCTGGATCCCTGGCAGTGTCCAAGGCCAGGTTGGACAGGGCTTGGAGCAACCTGGGACAGTAGAAGGTGTCCCTGCCCATGGCAGGGGATGAGACAGGATGAGCTTTAAATGTCCCTTTCAACCCAATCCATTCAGTGATTCTTTAATTCAGACGTTGTCACAATAAATGTGCCTCTTTCAAGGCTGATCAAATCTGTGGAAAAGGTCATGGATGGAAAGTCCTGTAGTAAGTTTTGATGCCTGACTTCGCCTCTGAAAACCATGGCGTGGAGAGGAACCAAGAAGCTGTGTTGGAACCTTTCCTGTCAAGAAAGTAGATCTCCAGGGCAGTGAGCTGCCCTGTTCAGTGTGGATTAAGGTGTTGAAATGAAACCTGCTGATTGTTTGCAATCCTCACCAGATCCTCTACGAAGTCACGGTCGTCACTGGAGACATCGAAAGCGGCGGTACCGATGCCAGCATTTTCATGACTGTCTTTGGATCCAATGGGAACACCGAGGAGATGCTGCTGGATAAAAATGGAGACAGGTACAGTAGCTGTTGTTTTTGTTGGTTAGAAGTGGAGTGATGACAGATTTTAGTGTCAAGTCAAGAAGCACTTAGGGCTTTGATCACGCTCCCGCTGAAGCACAAACATTTACTCGCATTGACATTATAGATTCAGACCTGAGCTCTCTGTAAGTGTTTCTGTCAGATTTTTTTTTTTTAGCAAAGGAAAGGAAAGGAGAGCTCTGTATAGGCAGGGAAACCACCCCTTGTCCTTGTGCAAGTTCTTAACCTGTTCCTTGGTGGCTTTTGAGATTAGTGTCTGGAAATGCTAAGTATGAAGTATGACTTCAAAGGTATGAAGTACTGCGTTGTCTCCAAGAAGAACTGTGAGCATGGCCCAGGAGAGAGCACTGGGAAATGGATGTGTGGTGGCACAGAGGGCTGCACTGAATGCCCTGATTTTACTAAAAATGTGGAACCTCATGTTTTCTTCGGCAGAAACAGCTAACAAACACTATAACCCTAGCCTGATGCCAGCACTTCCATAAGCCAAAAAACCCACCCACACCACCACTCATCCACTTCCCAATGCTTTTTTGTTCCTTCCTAGCACCTTCCCTAGTACAGAAAGCTTTGGCCTGCTCAAGAATGAACCATCTTTTAGTGACATTATGCTTCAATTTAATTAATTGCCTAGCTCTGATCTTATTCAGCAAGGCATCTACAGAGCATCAGAAGGGTGGCAGCTTTTTTGCCACGTGGTTTGAGCTCAGCTTGCTGAGCGAATGCTGGATAACTGAGGGTAAGGTGCACCTTGCATAGAGGTGTTTGCTCAGGGAATGTTTTACTGGAAGCTGTTGTAGCTGAGTGGGTGTCTGGACAAACATAGCTAAGACTGAGAGCTTCATGTGTCTAGTTAGTAACAAGCACGAGCCTTGTTTGTTGTGAAAAAATGCAGCAGAGGTGCTGCTGACTAAAATATCTGTGAGAAACACAGCTGAGTCATGCAGAAAAACACAGCTCTTGGGGCTGGCTGCTCCCCATCACAGAGGAGCATCCAATAGGTGGGGCAATGTCCCTGGGTTACCAGTGAGTGTGGCCATCAGTGGCCTCTCTTCCACTCATTGAATCCCAACACTCAGTCTTTGGGAAAATGGACCACTGATGTTTGAATTCAGAAAAGAAGCAGATTTCACATCTGGGTGTGTCAACCAAAAATCTCTGAAGGGGATCAAGACATCTCCAGCCCCTCAGGAGCAGGGTTGGAGTTTTGCTGCATTTGGGGCAAGCCATACCCCTAAGCTGTGTGGCCTCTAAAAACAGATCCCATTTGTCTTTGTGGGGGGGATGGACAATCTCTGACACAGGAGTATGAAAATGCAACACAGGCAAATAGAAAAGTCTCTGTGTTATTAGTTGCTTGGGTTATCATCTGACAGTAGAGGACCTGTGAAAGGTGCTGAAAAATCACTGGGGCTGTGTAAAGAAGAGGAAGTGCAAGGCACAACTCTTACTAAGTTAATGTCCCCAGGATGCTGTGCTGTTCTGCTCTCACATCTCTGCTGGCTGGAGGTGCTCTGTGTCACACCTCCAGCTGTACAGAGCTCTTGTCATCTCATTAGCACCCTCTGCAGAGGACATTCATGTCCCCAAATTCACATCCTGTCTGTTTCCACGCCGCTGCCACCAGTCTTCACCCAGCTGTTAACAGCAGAGGCTTTCCTGGCTCTTTTCCACATGGAAACCTCTCCAGCCCTTGCACCAGCAGAGCAGGGATGGGTGAGAGCTGCTGCAACCAAATGGTAAAAAGCACTTCATCTTTATTGGGGCCATCCAGTGCCAATTCAGTCACAGCAGCTTAGTGCATTACGAGGAGCTGTCTGTCTAACCTGCCACAGATTTAAGGCAATTTTTGCTACATTACACTTATTGCCAAGACCCCTGGGCAATGGAAATATTTATAAGGGCAGGCATGGGTAGGAAAGCTTAATGAAATCCTTTAGATAAATGGTTCAGTGTCCTGAAAAGGGAATAGCAGCAGTCAGCTTGTCTGGCCACTCCAACCATTCTCAGTTTTTTGTTTTCTTTTCTTTTTTTTTTTTTTTTATTTTTTTTTCAGGTTTATGTTCATCTTCATATAAATTAGGGATAGCAAAGAGCTTCTGGGTCACCCAGTTTGTCACTTTGGCAATCATTTCCCTCTAGGACTTCCCTCTTGGAAGTAGCAGATGAGTATCAGTGTTACAAACTTCAAACAGGGCATTTGCTGAAGATAAAGAATGTTTTATTTTGCTAGCAGACATTTTAGCTTAGAGTTGCTCAGCCTGGAAAGCCTCAGAGTGAGAGATTTCTAGGAAGCTTTGTAGGTAATAGTGATTGTAATAAAAACTGATCATAGGATCACAGGATAATTCAGACTGGAAGGGTCACACCTTTTTGTTAAATATATGTGGAAATCAATCCAGTCCAGGGACAAAAGTACATTCTGTTTCTCAGAGTGAGACAGGCTGCCTCACTATCTGGTACCACAAAAAGACAAATAAGAAGAAAAAGGAGTTTTTCAAAGAGCAAACATAACCCTTAATAACTAGAAATGGACTGGGACCAAAATGCCCTGTCTAAATGCCTCTGGGAGTGCAGAGGAAGCAATGCCTGGATGAGAACTGAGAGGCTCGAGCCAATCCCTATTACTAACATCTGCAGCTATGCATGCTCAGATAATGGTGTGAGCATAATCACATTCATCCTGCGGGGGGTAATCTGAGCAGAGGTTGGTAAAGAAAATTATTTTTTTTTTTCCTCCACATTCTGGCACTGCTATGGAGGCTGTGTGCATTGCCAGGAATGAGATATCATCATTATGGATTGTTTCCGTCATGGCAGTGCCCACAGCTTGCAGGGCTCTTCCCCAGCCTCTCAGCACACTCAGGTAATGCCCCAGCAAGGAGCACTTTGCATGAAGGAGAAACCTCAACAGCAGAGCGGTCACCATGTGCTTGGTAGACCCCCTGGATTTGGCTGCCATTCTCCTCAGCAAGGATTAGATTTCCAACTCCAAGACCACAGCAGGTCTCCAGTTATTTGAGGGAGCAAACTGGAAGATCCACTTGTTTATAGAACAGAGTAACATTGAGCCTGAGGCAGCACTTTGACTGAAGCAAGGCTTTCCTCCCAACACCAGTGATGCCAGGAGGGAGGGAAGGTGCAGTCCCAGCCAATGTAATCTTCTTTGGGAAGCACATGTTGGCTGTATTTTTCCCTTCTCCTGCTTTCTGCTGATTGCTATGGATGAGCAGCTCCTGCACATCCCTGTGCCTGTACAAAGCAGCCACGCACCGGGGAAGGTCTTTCACGCAAGCTTACACAAACCCACCCCAGCTCTTACCAGAGGCAGAGACAGTTTGCCAATCCAAATCCCCCAATTTCGTCAGGCTGGTTTTGTCTCCATTCTAACACAATTTGCCTGTGCTTAATAAACTTGGGCGTTGGGCTTCAGTCCCGGCGCGGCGTTCAGCTGAGCTGCAGCAGCTGCCTCTCTCCACGGCAAACACAAAAGTTTTGTGCTGCGCCTCAGGGCAAGGAGATGTGGCAAAATTTTGCCTTCTAGCTGGAGCAAGCCAGGGACAGGCAAGTGGGCAGCTGCCAGGAGGGAAGCAATGTGCAGAAGCCTGACTGTGAGCCTCTATTGTTCTGGTTGCAAACAGGACTGCAGTGTATGCTACAGGCTGCCTGGAGCAGCTCCAGGTGGGGCTGTGTTTTTCCAGGGAAGGAGGAATCCCTGTCAAATATGCAGTGATTTGGAGGTGTCTTGCCAACAGCACAGTAGCTGGCAATTGCAGGGCAGGAAAACTTGAGCCCAATGAAGAACACTCATAAACTTTTGATTTCAGGCTCTTGGCGTGCTCAGGGGCCGCGGCATGGGACGGAGACGCAGAGAGGCTGTAAAGTAGCAGGGAGGAAAAAAAAAAAACAAACAACCCCCCCGGCCCTCCCCCAAAAAAAAAAATCCAAAAAAACTACAATCCACCAAAAAAACCAAAAAACACCTCCTTGGTCTTCCAACCCCTGCAGGTTTGAGCGGGGCCAGGAGGACAGTTTCATCATGGAGATTGCTGACATCGCGCCCCTCAGGAAGATGAGGATCCGTACGGACGGGAAGGGGACGCGCCCGCACTGGTTCATGGAGAAGGTAAAACTCTTAGCATCATGGATCTCCCACAGTCTGCCTGTCCTGCAGCCTCTCAGCCCCTGGCACAGAGGAGAAAGGCACCGAGGGACTCGGGGTTTTATTAATTTTCTACGTTTTTTTCTATTTGGTTTCTCATGGTCTTTCCCTGGGCAAGAATTGGGCTGAGAAAGGTGAGAGCAGAGGGAAAAGCTGTGTATTAAGAGGTGGTTTTTTTTGTTTGGGTTTTTTTGTTGTTGATGTTGGTTTTTGGGGTTTTTTTTGTGGTTTTTTGTGGTGGAATCACCATGTCTGTAAGTGTTCCGAAGGCTTGTGGGTGTGGCACATTTGTGGGCTCTGGTCTAACCATGGTCACTGTGGTGCTGGGTTGATGGGTGGGTGTGGTCATATTGGGCATCCTTTCCAGCCTAAATGATGCTATGGTCTCACCACAGATTCCACTGTCAGATCTCACTGACCCCTGCACGAGCCTTGGTTTGTCACCAGGGCACCTGCAATGTTTTCTGGTCCCTGGGTTGTACCCTCAGCCCCTGCAGATCTCTGCCATGTGGGAATCTGAATCCCTGGGGGGGTGGGTGTTTGTCTGCCAGACAGAGACACCCTGGGACTGGTGAGACATTTCCAAATAATCCATCCATTCAGCTGGGTCATCCCATCTCTCTCTTTCCATCTCCTCTAGCACACATATTTATTTATTTTCTTGTCCATACAAGTAAGGCGTCATTTTTATCTTGCATTTTGAATGGAGCATGCAAATTGATGTTACTTTTCCCTGATATCCTACCTTGTTGCCTTTTGATAAAGTTGCCCTTATCTTTGCTGCCAAACCACCAGCTCCTTGTAAAGATCACCTCTATCTGGGCAGTCAAAAGTAATTTGCTTGTTGTGGGTCCCCTTAATTATATTTCTAAGATAGAGGGGGAATGATGTGCTGATTGCAGACCATCAGAAATCATTAATGGAGAAACACATCTCTGCCATTTTCCTTTACCATGATTTTCCTGGAGTTGACATCCTGCTGGATTTCTGTGTCTTGAACTTTTTATGAGAACAGTTTAAGACTTAACTGTGGTCAGAGGGAACACTGCATGTTTTTTAAATTTATTATAATTTTCTTTATCCTTTTTGCCTGATATACAGTAGTCTTTTTCACACAGATAATGTGTTTCTAAACACTGATCCTACGTAGTCACCAGTTTTCAGCGAAATGATGGACTCCTCTTCACTGTCAGAAGAACTTCTGTGCTGCAGTACCATTTTTACTTCAACATTTCCTCTTCTATTTTTTTTTTTTCAGCAGCTGGGAAAGGAGGGGAACTGAAAGAAGGGGAACTCAGGCTGGATATTAGGAACAAATTATTTACTGTGAGGCGAAACACTGGCACAGGTTGCCCAGGGAGACTGTGTCTGCTCTGTCCCTAGAACTGCCCAAGGCCAGGTTGGACAGGGCTTGGAGCAACCTGAGATAGTGGAAGGTGTCCCTGCCCATGGCAGGAGGTGGGACTGATGAGTTTTAAAGTCCCTTCCAACCCAACCCATTCTATGATTTTATGATGATGCTTCTGCAGCTCCTCAAAGGATTGGACCTCCAGCACATATCTTTAGAACCAATGGCACAGATGCACAGTTTTTCTCTCTGTGCCTAAGGAATAGCTCTATCTTGTTGTCTGATTTGATTCAGATGTCTTGGTCAAATTCCCTTTGTAATTTCTCACATGCTTTCCCCTGAGTTTTATAAATCATATCCATATAAAATGAAATTGAATAAAGCTTATTCATCCAGAGACACTCCAGGTCTTGCAGTCATGAATCAGCAGCAGCACAAAGGCAAGGGAGGGCTGCATCTTTAGGTGTGCCTTCCCACCTTCCTGTTGCCTTGCCTGTCCAGGCATTCCAAACCCTCAGCCTGCTGGACTGTTCTACCAAAAGCAAAGATTTCCCAGGGAAGTGGAATCATTTGGAGCTATCCAGCAGGCTTGTAGCCACCTTCTATCTCTACAGAAGTCACAGGAGGACCATGAAACAAGAACAGGTCTTGAGAACAGACTTAAAAGGAGGCTTGTAAAAGTGAGGAAGAACAATTTTTTTACATGGGCAGATAGTGACAGAATGAGGGGCAGATTTAGATTAGAGATTAGAAAGAAGCTCTTGGCTGTGAGGGTGGTGAGACCCTGGCACAGGGTGCCCAGAGCAGCTGTGGCTGCCCCTGGATCCTGGAAGTGTCCAAGGCCAGGCTGGATGGGCTTGGAGCCACCTGGGACAATGGAAGGTGTTTCTTCCCATGGCAGGGGTTGAAATGGAAAGTCCTCAAGCCTATCTCAGGCTGCTTCCAACCCAAACCATGCTTTTATGATTCTATGGTTTTAGAAGCTTATGGAATTTATGCCTGTAGTTTCTATTTTTTTTCTTAGATAAACAGATCACAGAGGATTTTTAACTCCAGTGTTACGTAGAGTACTGTATTTATTGGTTGTCTTTCTCACCTTCCCTGCAAAGGTAAACACAGCATTTGCATTCCCAGGCAGAGGGTGGCTCACAGAAGCATTCTGGAAGAGGGGATGAAGGATTTTTGTTCTCTGATTTGTATTCCAGCCTTAAAAACTTACGTAGCCTGGTGTGACATGAAAACTGATCGGAGCCCATTTCCATTTCTGTCAAAAGTGCATATTAAGACTGCATAATGAAATACTTGTGGGGGTAGTGCTAAACTCTCAGACAGATGGTTCACAGTTAGTGCTAACTAGCACAGTGAAATGAGAAGCTAGATTAAGCCATCAACCCCGTAATTAACCATTTGTTGCTCCATTTATCTACATGATATTCTCAGTTTTCTTGTTCTATTAAACTAACAATAAATGATCTTTTTAATTCTCTTTGGTCTTTTGGTAAACTGTTGCTAGCCATAATTTATACTGTTTTTAGTTCACCAGATATAGAAATGCATAAATACCAATTAAAATGCATGAATTATCAATGATTCTGTACACAGCCAAAAGATTCAATTTACAAGCAGGCAAGTAGTCACATTTTTTTTTCTGTCTACATAAAATACACTAAAATTTCATTCAGAATCTCAGCAAAGTAATGAACTTGGTGCTGAAAATTCAAACTGCACCACCGAGTAGCAATAATGCTAGTACCTAAACCTCTAGAGGGAACAAAATTTAGTAAGTGATGTTTTACAACCAAGTGAACATGATTGATCATTACTATGCCCAAAAAGGCATCATGAATGTTCTCCAAAGCTGAGCAATGCTTTCTGATCACACCACTGCTGGTAGGGACCTAGGGTGGGAATCTTTTCCAGTGATCTGATGCTGAATCTCAGGTTCCTCCACGTCAAGCTGCCATGACACTGCTCTGTGTTTCTGAAAAAACAGGGAACAAAATCATAGAATCTCAGAATGGTTTGGGTTGGAGAGGACCTTAAAGTTCATCCCATTCCACCCCCTGCCATGGGCAAGGACACCTTCCACCATCCCAGGGTGCTCCAAGCCCTGTCCCACCTGGCCTGGGACACTTCCAGGGATCTAGGGGCAGCCACAGCTTCTCTTGGCACCCTGTGTCAGGGCCTCACTCCCCTCAGCATAAAAAAAAAAAAAAAATTACTCTAATTAGGAAACTTATCTAAATGCATGCTTTTCCTGGGATAGCTGCTTTCTCAGTCCCTGTGATGATTTCACCTGCTGCCCAGTGTCTTAGCTATGAAGTTGAAAAGCTAGAGACAAGAAGAGATGAAAGCTCAGTGAAATAGCAGGAATTGTGAGACTGTTGAATTCTGCAGAGTTGCTTCCCTCAGAATTTTAATGTTACTTTGTGCTGTCAAAGCCAGACAGATAAGAAGCTGCCTTAATGAAGCACTAATTGCATTGCATTCAAACGTCACGAATAATCCCGCATGTGGGACTCGGTCTTTATTCAGCCCTTTCTCCTTTGTATAAAGGATATTAAGAGAATTTGAGAATTATTATTGAGAACTGAGAATTATACAGCCGAAGCTGACTTTTGTTCTTTGCAAAAGAGTGAAGTCTCTGTTTTACAGCCAGAAGTTCCTGGGTTTAAGTGAGGGATAATGACATGCAACAGGAGCATAAAATCCTGTGTTTGAGCCTTTAAAGGTGAATTCCAGGAGCTGTGTATTTTGGTGTCAGCAGAGTGGGAGACCCTGTGGAGCATGTTTTACATGACATCTGGAGGAAGGCTGGGTAGGGGTAAATCAAATAATCGGACATGTCAAACCTTTCCCTTGCAGGAGACAGTGTGCAATTAATTTCAAATTGTTGGTTTAATGTTCCTGTCAACCACTGTATTTGCTCAGCTACTAAGCAAATTGTCAATGTGTTATTCATACACACTTTTGCCACTTTCTTTTCATGGTTTATTGGTGTTCTGCAGCCCAGTTAAGCTCCTTGCATAATTAGCAAAAAAGTTTGGGCTGAAAAGCACACTGGGTGCCCACAGTAAGTTCTAGGTACCCTAAAAAATAGCTTAGGTGCAATGCAAAGTAGTGGTCTCATTGCTAAGCAGTAGCTAGTTTTACTGAGAGGAGCAGGCAGAAATTAAATATAGTCTCAGCTCAGCTCACTGAGCTGACTTTCTTGACCCTCATGATTGAAACCAAAATCCTGCATCATCCTGTGTATGCAACACCCACGAACATCTCCTTGCAGGATGGGATTAATTTTTTGCTATTTTGGTCACTGAAAAAGGCTACATTCAGCTTTCACCCCTTCCAACAAACTATTCAGATCCCCTCTGTAGTCAGGAGACAGGCAGGCCTGAGAGAGGAGATGATGCCTCAAGAAGCTCCTTACCTGCCCCCTGTTCAGGTGGGATGTGGAGCTTCCCTGGGCACACCCAGGCCCCACCACTCACCACAGGATGTTCTTGGGCTGGATGACCAGCATTTAAGGGGCCCATGCTGGCTAAGTGAGAGGCAACATACCCACACTGTGACCCAGGGATCAGCCTGACACTGCTGCTGCTTCTGTGTCCCTTCCTGTGGCCATAGAATCATATTTTGGGTTGGAAATTACATTTAAAGATTGTCTCATTCCATCCTATGCCATGGGCAGGGACACCTCCCACTGTCCCAGGCTGCTCCAAACCTCATCCATCCTGGCCTTGGACACTGCCAGGGATCCAGGGGCAGCCACAGCTGCTCTGGGCACCCTGTGCCAGGGCCTGCCCACCCTCCCAGCCAGCAATTCCTGCCCAAGATCCCATCTGTCCCTGCCCTCTGGCACTGGGAAGCCATTCCCTGGCTGCTGGCCCTGCAGGCCTTGTCCCCAGTCCCTCTGCAGCTCTCCTGGAGCCCCTGCAGGCCCTGGCAGGGGCTGGGAGCTCTCCCTGGAGCCTTCTCTGGTGCAGCTGAACAGCCCCAGGTGTCCCAGGCTGGCTGCAGAGCAGAGGGGCTCCAGCCCTGGCAGCATCTCCGTGGCCTCCTCTGGCCTGGCTGCAGCAGCTCCAGGTCCTTGTGCTGCTGGAGCCAGGGCTGGGGCAGCTCTGCAGGTGGGGTCTCAGCTGAGCACAGGGGCAGAGGGGCAGGATCCCCCCTCCCCTGCTGCCCACGCTGGGGGATCAGCCCAGGGCA
>VWYO01018525.1:35673-50083 GCA_013400275.1 Rhadina sibilatrix
CTTCTATTCCTGACAATTCCCTGCAAGCTTTGCTCAGGACACTTTGCTACTAACAGTGTCACTGTCATTCCCAGGCAGGGCAGAGGTACTGCTGGCTGAACCTTTTCCAGCATAGATTTTGTGCCCTGGGGTGGGGAGGTGGGGGGGAGGAAATAGACATTTCCAGTCATTCTGACATCATTCACAGTCCAGTTTTGCAAAGAAAACTTTCTGGGTTGGACTCCTAAGAGGATGCAGGCGTCGTTCACACATCCTTGAGAGAGGACACTTCTGTGCCCCAGCAGAAAGGCCACCAGCTGTGGTGGGGGAGACCTGATTTCTGCTTGGTTCAAAGCAAGGGTCTGATTCAGTATCTCTTGACTCACAGGACAGTTTTTTTGGCCACAAAGTAATAGTGTCACTGGCTATGAATAAGCAGCTTTTTAGAAAAGTGGGACGCCTTCTACAGCCAAAAATGTCCTGTCCCCCTAGGACAGGGGGGTGAAGATGTTGAGTTACAGATCGCTCTTTAGCACCAGGCAGATTGAAAACCCCAGATGAGTGTCCTACCCGCAGAATCATTCAATGCACAAACAGCATGGCTTGCTGCTCATCTTGAGTGTAGCTACTGCCCTCTTTAAAATATTTTTTTTTTAATAACCTGGAATAGTATTCTTCTTTTGAACTTCTTGACTGGGGTCAACCGAAGGCCATAGACTGGGATACCTGAAGTCTGAAGACAGAATTTGAGCATATTTTATGTCAAGATAAATTTTTCTGAGTTTTTTTTTTTTTTCCTTGGGCCGATAAATGAGGATGCAGTGGAAAGGCACTGAGGTAGTTAAGGGGCTACAGGAAGCACATGGCACACTAGGAAAGGCTGAGGAAAATAGAGTTTTTTTAAGCCATGATAAGAAGAGGCTGGGGAGGAATCCAATCACAGTCTTCTGTTGCTTGAGAGAAGGTTACAGAAACCATTGATCCAGACTCTTCTCAGAGGTGGACAGCAAAAAGTCATGAGGCAGTGGACATGAGTTGCACTGAGGAAAATCCTGATCAGATATAAAGAATAAAATCTTCCCAATGAGAGTGGTGCAGCCCTGCGATGAGGACTCAGAGTGTCTGGGGAATCTACACCCCTGAGGATTTTCACAGCTCAGTTGGACGTGGCTTTGCATGGCACGTGGAGCTCTAGACCTCCAGGCATCCTTTTTAATATAACATTTCCCACCACTCCTGATTCGCTCCTCCCTAATACTATGCCAGACTCCTCTGACACCTCTGGGCTCCTGCTTCCATGGCCTTTGCAGAGGCAGTGTTTCCTGATGCACTGCTACACACAGGTGCAGTCNNNNGCAGCATCTGGAGCTCTGAGCATGGGCTGGGTATTTGTGAGAGGCCTGACCTCTGTGTCTGTGAGTGCTCTCCAGCTGACAACTCCTAATCTGCTTCTATCCCTGACAATTCCCTGCAAGCTTTGCTCAGGACACTTTGCTACTAACAGTGTCACTGTCATTCCCAGGCAGGGCAGAGGTACTGCTGGCTGAACCTTTTCCAGCATAGATTTTGTGCCCTGGGGTGGGGAGGTGGGGGGGAGGAAATAGACATTTCCAGTCATTCTGACATCATTCACAGTCCAGTTTTGCAAAGAAAACTTTCTGGGTTGGACTCCTAAGAGGATGCAGGCGTCGTTCACACATCCTTGAGAGAGGACACTTCTGTGCCCCAGCAGAAAGGCCACCAGCTGTGGTGGGGGAGACCTGATTTCTGCTTGGTTCAAAGCAAGGGTCTGATTCAGTATCTCTTGACTCACAGGACAGTTTTTTTGGCCACAAAGTAATAGTGTCACTGGCTATGAATAAGCAGCTTTTTAGAAAAGTGGGACGCCTTCTACAGCCAAAAATGTCCTGTCCCCCTAGGACAGGGGGGTGAAGATGTTGAGTTACAGATCGCTCTTTAGCACCAGGCAGATTGAAAACCCCAGATGAGTGTCCTACCCGCAGAATCATTCAATGCACAAACAGCATGGCTTGCTGCTCATCTTGAGTGTAGCTACTGCCCTCTTTAAAATATTTTTTTTTTAATAACCTGGAATAGTATTCTTCTTTTGAACTTCTTGACTGGGGTCAACCGAAGGCCATAGACTGGGATACCTGAAGTCTGAAGACAGAATTTGAGCATATTTTATGTCAAGATAAATTTTTCTGAGTTTTTTTTTTTTTTCCTTGGGCCGATAAATGAGGATGCAGTGGAAAGGCACTGAGGTAGTTAAGGGGCTACAGGAAGCACATGGCACACTAGGAAAGGCTGAGGAAAATAGAGTTTTTTTAAGCCATGATAAGAAGAGGCTGGGGAGGAATCCAATCACAGTCTTCTGTTGCTTGAGAGAAGGTTACAGAAACCATTGATCCAGACTCTTCTCAGAGGTGGACAGCAAAAAGTCATGAGGCAGTGGACATGAGTTGCACTGAGGAAAATCCTGATCAGATATAAAGAATAAAATCTTCCCAATGAGAGTGGTGCAGCCCTGCGATGAGGACTCAGAGTGTCTGGGGAATCTACACCCCTGAGGATTTTCACAGCTCAGTTGGACGTGGCTTTGCATGGCACGTGGAGCTCTAGACCTCCAGGCATCCTTTTTAATATAACATTTCCCACCACTCCTGATTCGCTCCTCCCTAATACTATGCCAGACTCCTCTGACACCTCTGGGCTCCTGCTTCCATGGCCTTTGCAGAGGCAGTGTTTCCTGATGCACTGCTACACACAGGTGCAGTCCCTGTTTCTGTTAGATGGTAACACAATCGGCAATTTACGGCGCTGCCTCATCCCTTCCCTTCAGCCCCCCCAGTTTATGGGGAACTCACTGCCAAGTTTTTGCTCTAGGCAGGTGTAATGCTTTCCTCCCATGTGACTGATGCTCCACTGAGCCCACACACAACAAGAGACATAAAGGTGAGCATTTTATTAGGCATTTGCTGGAGTAACTTGTTGAGTTGCTCTGAATTCATTCTCATTCTGTTCTTACCACCACAGCATCTGAGCTGCTTCCCTGACACGTTAGATAGTGTGACTAATATCTGTTGCATACTGTTTGTTCTGTCACCTTTTCCCAGAGGGAGAAGTGTGTGAAATATTAAGTTTTTGCTGGCCTAATTTTATCTTGTGCCTTGCTTTAACTTGTTTGGGCTTGTGTCTCTCTACAATGATTTCTGCTTGTTCACGCACGGGAGACAGGCAAAAGAAAGATGCTGAGTGCTTCGAGGAGAGGCAGTGAAGTTTTTAATAACTCTGTTACTTCTATGGAGTGAATCCCATGCTGGCTCACAGGAGAGGTCTGACTCTCTTAGAGATGAGCTTCCATAACTTATTTTAGAGGAGCAAATTTCTCCCTTTGGAGAAACATGGTTGAAAAAGCATAACAATGCTGTGAAGACCATTTCTCAGGACAAACCACCACAGCAAGTACTGTCCATAGGGGAAAGCTGCATTTATCCCAGGAGTATGGGCTTTGGAGCTATGGCCAAGCTCTCCCCATGTCCTACCAGACCATGGACTTTGTAAGTTTAACATTTGCCCTCATTCAAACGGTTAAGTAAGTTTTTTTGTCCCATTTTGGCTCTTCACAGATCACCCTGAAGAATCTTACTAATCAAGAAGTGGCCACATTTACCTATGGGGATTGGCTGTCCAAGCTGAAAAATGACAAGGGAAGCCTGGTGTGTGAGATGCCAGCTGTCATAAACGACGAGCAGATGATGGAGGACACCACGTACACTCTTCAGGTTAAAACCAGTGACATTGGAGGTCGGTCCTTGCTAGATATTTTATGACTTTTCTAGCATGACGTTTGTTTTTTAACACAAACATTCCCCTCCACGCCCCCCTCCTTCCTGCCCCCATCTGCTTCATTTGAAATTACATTTGAAAAAAACCTCAGTTTAGCTGGAATACAGCCATTTTGGCTGGCTGCTGACCATAGCAGTGTCTAAGAGACTCATTCTTATCTGAGCTCTGGGAATAACATATTTAGACACAAAGCCCAGGTCTGACTGCTCTTTGATTCCTCTGAAGACATCCTTACAGAAACTATTACCAGACCAAGCTGCAGAGGTCAGCAGCCACGTTTTTCTTTTTTTGGTCAGGTCCATCCATGTAAGATGATCAGAGCTGGTGTGCTTCAGGTTTTCAGTCAGCACTGTCTGCCTGGCCTAAAGCAGACAGCAATAATTCACCCACCTTTTCAAAGTGTTTTGAGACCATTTATCTCAGGCTGTGAAAAAAAACCACACGTTCCTAAACTCTCACCAGATAGCAGAGGTGGAACGGAGTAGAGAGAAAGAGCTTCAGGAGCCAAGAAATGGGGTTTCAATGTCATTTCCTGGGATCACTGCCTCTTTTTGTGGGAAATTTTGTCAGGCTGCTGGATGAAATCTGCTGCCCCATACAAGGTGAATCGTGCTAAGAAGGGGCGAGCCAGACATTGTCTTGAAGACACCTTATTTCAAAGGCTGGTCCTCAAGTGAGATTCTGTCTCACCAGCGCACATAACCAACCCCTGACCTCTAAATATCTTTTCTTTATTTTCTTTGTCGCTTCTTCCCCCCACCCAGTGGTAATTTATGTAGCTTCTAAGTTTTGATCTAAGAATATCAAAATTTCTCTGGCAGAGCATCTTCGTGCCACCTCACCACTTCTTATCTATCTTCTCTGCCAGCTGCTTGTCTGAAAAACATGTAGTGAAAGACAAAAAAAAACAAAAGAGAGAGAAAGAGAAAGGAAGATTTGTTTAAGTATCTAGCCATCCATCTAATATAACGGTAGATCTTTCTGTGACCTTTTTTTTTTGTGAAAACCAGCCCTAAATCACGAAGGCGGTGGAAATAGAAATGAAAAGGAGAATAGAAAATGACAGCAGCAGCAGACAGATCTGCCCTTCCCATTGAATGAAGGATGACGGGTATTAATGAAGAAACATTTTATTTCATTATGAACAGCGACAACCAGTAGGAAAGAGCAGATTACAGAGAGGTTTCAGAGAGTCTGTTTGTGATTAGATCACACAGCTCACTGACATAATGCTGAACTTTATCCAGCTTATCTAAAGCAGGTGCAAGTCATGAACCATCTCCCCTCTTTGATCATTATGTATTCCACAATTACTCCTGGCTGGACCAATTCAGGAAGAAAGACATTTTATCCTTGGTGATGTTTAAACATGTTATATCATCTCCTGCCACACTGACATTGTCGAGGAGCAATACTGCACAAGGACTGGAATCAAATGTGTTTATTTCTAGGTATAAAGCTTTGCAGTGGCTTTCAACTTTCCAATGCATAAGTCACCAAAAGAAAAAAAAAAAAAAAAAAAAAAAAAAAAAAAAAAAAAAAAAAAAAAAAAAAAAAAAAAAGGCAGGTAAAATTATCTCACCTATTTGCCACTCTCTGAAAAATTATATTTCTAGTTTTAGTTCCTCCTAGTCTAGAGTGTCTCTGGTCAACTCATCTGGGAGAGAGGTCTTCATCAGTGGTCTGGATACATCTCCTGAGGGTCTTTGCCTCTTAAGTTTTTCTTCATCAGATTCAGACAGCGACTTCATGATTAAGTTGGGTTTAGATGCCTAAAGTTAGGGAAAGTGAATCCCACAAAGAAGATTCTGCAGCAAACTAGAAAGCATAAGATATTTCCTCCACACACACATTTAACAACAGCACTGCTTTACGTTTTCCTCAAAGAAACCTTAAAGTTGCACTTTGTCTTTCACAAAGTCTCTCTACTCCAGTGAAAATTTAACCTACCGAGTTTGCAACAGGGAACAACAAAGCTCATATCACCTCTTTTCCACCACCAGGAGTACCTCAGATGGCTCTCAGACTACACATAGATAAGAAGAGGTTGTTAGGGCATAAACCTCCCTGGGTAATCTTTGGTTAAAACCAAGGTCTTGATCTCAGATGTAAAGCACAATCTGATTTTCCTCAAGGCAGGACCCATAGGTGTTGATGCAATAGAGCCAGACCACCTGATGGCTCTTTCTGAGGCACAAAAATGTCCTTTATCTGGTTAATTTTTACTTTTTCTATGCAAGCATCATATACATGTTAATGCAGTAAAGATGGAGAGTGAATAAATACTGCTTTCTCATTTCCCAAGCATTAATGAAGCAGAAGGTTCTTATCTCTGCTGTTATAAGATTAATTAGGATGTTGTCAACTCAGTTCCAACCTACAAATTACATAATTTAGGACAGTTGGTGTCAGTTCCTGGTGCCTTATATAGGTCTTTTTTATGTCAAAAGAAGGACATTCTTTGGCCTCAGAAGGCTGTGACTCAAGCCCAGAGTGTGTTTTAAAATGAAGCATCTGCTCAGTAAGAATCACATAATCATAGAGGTTTCTGTTGGAAGGGTCCTCTGGAGGTTATTTCACCCATTTTCCTGCTCAAAGGACTGTTCCCAGCACCAGGCCAGGCCAGCTAAGCGTGCCCAGCCAAACATCAGGCAACTCCAGGAACAGTGATGCCACCCCCTCCCCAGGCATCTGCGCCCAGACCTGCACTATATTCCTAAAAATTTGGTTTTTTCATCATTCCCAGCCCTGAAGCTCCCCAGCAGCTTATGGCTGTGGCTTTTTGGGGTATGATGTGGCACAGTGCATGGCCCTGTCATCATTACCACTGTCCCTGCACATGGGGCCCTTGTGCACCTGCCCCAGCTCCTCTCAGGGCTTCCCCTCACGCTGGTGTGTCCCAGCTCTTGTTCATCCTACTGATGCTCTTCTCAGTGTCTTCACACAGCCCAGGAATTCAAACTGGTGTTTTGCACTGAACACTTCCTGCTGGTTTCCACAGGAAACTTCCTGCTGGCTTGGATCCAATCAGAGTATGAATGGTACTGCTGTAAACTTTTGATGCCTTGGGAAGGCTGACCTGAAACAGAGACTGGACAGAGCTACAGAATAAAGTAGATACTTTTTTGAAAGGCTTCTAGGACACTCCTTGGGCAGGACAGGGCCTGACCAGGGCTACACCCAAGGTGGACAAAGAATGGTCACAAAATGGATGACTGGTCTTGAGGTCTCACACTTTTGTAAGTTTTGGTCCATTTGCATATTGGGGTTTAATTGTCCAATTACAGCTTCAGGTTGTGAGGTCCCATCCTTCTTGTTCCTCCCTTCATTTCACCGTTTGTGGTTTTGGGCCTGAAAGTTGTCCTTGGTCTGCAGCAGGGAAAGGATTTGATTTGTCTCCCTGCTCTGGGAAGAGAACTGACTGGCACTGAATGTGAGCTCAGAACTACACACCTAGGCAGCACAGGATCTGAAAAACCTGAAAGCTGAAACTTAAGGCAACTTTTCCCCCCTTTAGAGTAATCTTCAACTTCCTGGCATGTGAAAGGTTTATTCCAATCCAGACAGGGGACTCTGCATCTCTCCTTGCTGAATTCCATGGGATCTCTGCTTGCCCAGGCCTCAAGTTTCTCAAGGTCCATCTGGGTTGGAATTCTGGCATTCAGCATGGCAGCCACTCACACAAATCTACTCTGAGCTGGAAATCTGCTGAGGAAACCCTGCCATTGTTTAGGGTATTGATGAAGAATTTCAGCTCAGTTCTGCAGATCCCAGTATCAATCCATGAGCTATTGCACTCATCACCAGTTCAGGCTGGTGCCACCACAGTACCTTCATCTCTCCATTTGTCAAATTTTTTACAGTTCCCAAATGTGCCTGACAGTTTCCTGGAACTGGCAACAACAACAACAACAACAAAAAATATCAGAGACCCAAATAAGTGAAATGTACATTGATTTAACGTTTCTGTTTTTTACTTTCCCATCTCCTGCTAATTGCTTCTGAGGGAAATGTCACAGCATGAGACCTTCATAAGCTTCTTCCTGCGGGGACAGTTTTGCTTAGAAACAGTTGGTTCTGTGCTTTTTGAGACCTGGCATTAATTAGGAGCCTGCTCCTTGCAAGGAAATGGACTTCAGTTTGCTTTGTTCCTCACCTCAGCAAGCTTCGGGGTCATAAAAAGTGCTGCCAGATGAACTGCCTGGATCCCTGATGCTTTCTCTTCCTACTTAAACCCTTCCCAGGGAACTGTTGAAAATTAGCCCCAATTTAACTTGGGCAGCTTCTCGCATGGACACCACATGTTGCTTTGCCTTCCCTCTATATGACTATTTTTCTCCTCTTTTCCTTCTAGCAATTTTATTTTCCAGTCCTTCCATAAGAACAGCCGTGATCCCATCCTAACTTCTGTATTCCAGTAATAATCCTGTGCAACTGGAACCTTTCTGCAGAAGTTTACAGTCCCCCTAAATTTGTCCCTGCACCGTGTTTGAATGGAGCAGTGGGAAATACTGTCTGTGTGGCTCAAAGTGGATTTATGATACTCTTGTGTAAGAAAGGGCCTGGCAGGAGGGGAGACTTTCAAAGCTGGGCTATCCAAACGAGAGCAGCCAATGCTGAGTTTCTTTGTAAGGCAGATTTGAGCTTGATGGTCTCGCTTTGCTTTTCCAAAATTTAAGGGCTTTGGTTCTGACACAGCCAGGACTGTCTGCCCACGTGTGATCTTGTTCCTCTCCATGGATCTGCTTTTATATTACGGCATCAAAATTAAAATGCAATCATTTTGGTCAAACTATAAATAGTGCCAGGTGAAAATGTAACGCTTGCAGCTAAAATGTAAGGTCACACTGCATGTGGTGGTTTGGCCTTGAACTCCCCAAAAGTCAGGAAAACCGCATGGCTGTTTTTCTTTGGAAAAAAAAAAAATGGACAGCAGAGGACAAATGACACTCAACATCGGGTAATAAAGATCATCTGGGAATTTTTTTTTTTAATTTTCTAATTAGGCACAATAAGAAGGTGGAAGCTGGTAAGGCGAACTGTTGCATGAGAAACTGGGAGTTTTTCCATTAACTGCTGCACGGACAATATTCTGAGAAAGAGCAATATAGGAGGGAGATCTGTCGGGTGTTGAAAGAAGTGAGCCATGAGGTGCTGCAGTGGCTTGGCTGATGATCTCTGTGCAGCTCTGGAATTCCTGTGCCTTCAAACACGGGGAGAGCAGGAGGAGACAGACCCCTGCTCTGAGGATCCTGAGTGCCATAATTGCTTGGAGAAGGTTGTGGCACTGCAGGAGGGAATGACTGAGTGTTGAAAGGGGCCTGTGCTTCAGTGGGAAGCCCAGGACAATGCTTTGTGGCTAGAAAAATTATAAAGTACATTCTTTAACACTCCTTAGTCGCTTGCTGGATTCTGCTGGGCAAGTCACTTTACTTGGATTAATGGGAGTTACTACCATGACATCCCCTGCAGAGAATTGTGATGGACAGTCCTCCATCAGGAACAAAAACTTCTGCTTTCTATGAGCACTGCCATCACCATGGTCACCACACCTCAAGTGCCAGGGCAAAGCATCCAGCTGTATTTGTGGGATGAACTGGAGGAGCTGCTTGTCCTCCCTGCAGGATCCTGCACGGATCCACTGAAATGTCTCAGTGGTGCCCAGAGAAACATGAGCACCCCTGCAGCCTCTTCCAGCCTGCCTTTGCTGCCTCCCCATGCAGCTGGGGGCTGGGAGTCAGCCCAACAGGACAGGGTAACCAACCCATGGCATTTTTCTCTGCTCTCTCCTTCCAGGAGCAGGCACTGATGCCAACGTGTCCTTGATCCTGTTTGGGGAGTATGGGGACAGCGGCATCCTGCCTCTGAAGGAGTCCAACAAGTCCAACAAGTTTGAGAGGAACCAGATGGATGAATTCAGCTTCTCTGAAATGCTGAGCCTGGGAGACCTCTGCAAAGTGCGGATCTGGCATGACAACAAAGGTCAGGGCAGTGACAGGGGTGGTGGGGGAGTTTGGGATGTTCCCACTTGAGGAATCACACAGGCACAAGGCAGGCTGAGGGTAGCGTCCCCAGCTCTGCTTCAGGCTGGGAAAATCACCTGGATTTTACACAGATCCTGTGTCCCAGCTTCCCTGCCTAGACACGCCCCCTTCATGCAGGTGACCCTCTCCCTGGCTGCTGCTGCAGCATCTGCTGCAGCAGGTCCCCAGCTTCAGTCTGAGCTTGCAGCCACCTCTGCAGCACTGGGGATGCCTCTGGGGGAGGCACCCAGCCCACTGCCCCAACACACTGACTCCATCCACGAAGTACCTCTCTCCCAGCCCTGCAGGGCACTCTCAGAGCAGTTTAATGTTCTCAGGCTGACACTGACACGCAGGGAAATGCAGCCTGGCATAGCACGGGGAGCCTTGGAAGACAGGAATAAAGATTTGTGTCCGGTTTTGTTAGGATCACTGCATCAGCCGGTGAGCGCGCGGCGTGCTGCCAAAGGAGGTTCTGACATCTCCCTGCTGCTGGACACCCTGGCTGGTGTCACAAGCAGCAGAGCAGGGCTCAGTACGACTGTCATGGCCATTTGTGTTGTCATTCAGGTACCAAGCAGTGTCTTGTAACCAGCGCAGCACTAACACTGCTGTGGTGACATCCCATCCCATCCCATCCCATCCCATCCCATCCCATCCCATCCCATCCCATCCCAATCTTCATGTAAAAGAGATGATACTGCAATGGTTAGCTCACTATTGGCCAGCCCTTGCTGCAGCCCAAAGGTGAAGCCCCAAAGCTCCCACAGGCTCACCTGAGTGAGTCACTATGATCAAAGCTGTTTGGCAGTAATATTTATCACAGTCTGGGGAGGAATGGCAGCAGGGCTACCCAGGCATTGCCTGGTGGTACTGAGGCAGCTGTTTCATGGCTGGGATGGGTTTCATGCCAGTGTTGATGTGACCTGGCCACCATCCTCTCAGCCACTCCAAGTTGTGGCAGATGGGGAAGGCTGCATGTCACGCTCTGTTAATAAAAGATGCTGTCTCTGGATTAGACTTTCCTATCATAAAGTCTTTGAGAGAGAGAAAAAAACACATCTAATGGTAGCCTCCTCTGTCTGCTGTGAAATATGGGAGATACATCCACCTAACATGATTGTTTATTCCCAGGCACTGCAAGCTCTGAGCTCATATTTATCACTCCCATAACACAGCACAATTTAGTTGATTAAACTCTATAATATCATGTTATATAGCTGGTGCTGAATGCAGTGAGGGAGCTGCTTTCACCTGATTACTTTGCCAAAACACTAATTCCTTAGATCTGCAGTTTAGATGTTGATATGGAAAGGGCTATTGAATGAGAGTTTTAGCTCAGTAAACAGGCTTTTTGGTTGTTCTGAGAGTGGTTCAGACATCCCTCTGACAGCACCAAGAAATCAGCATGGGCTTGCACATTTGCTTTCAAACCTATTACCAGCTAAATTGTGTGCTAAAAGGAGTTTTTCCTCAAGTGGCATCATGGCTCCCTGGTGACTGGCCGTGCTAACAGGATGAAATTCATCCTCCAGAGCAAATCTGGTCCGTAGGCCTCAGGCACATGGACAGACTGGGATGCAGGAAGGTGAGAACTGGATCAGACTGGGGGTCTGTAGAACCCAGCAGCTCTTTCCAACAGCAGCATCACTGGATGCCTGAGGAAGAGGACAGGCTGAGTGAGCGTGTGTAATCCTTCCACAATCCTCTGCATTTTGCACGATGAATAGCTCAGGGCATTTCCTGAACTGCGTATCGTTTTTGTCTATTAAATAATTTCCAGTGAATTTTCTCATTCAAGTTCACGGCCAGGCCCTCCAGGAGGCATTTGCACCCACACATCCCGTGGCAGTGAGTCCCCTGAGTCTGTTGCCTGCCGTGTGATGACAAAATCCTGTTAATCCAGGAGGGTTTTGCTGCCTCCTCCTTCTTGCACGAGTGATCATGGTTCACCTTCCCAGTGCCACTGATGATGCTGCTGACACAAGCTGGTAATTGCTGGCTGTGTGCAGCTGGTTGGTAGCAAAGGGAGGCAACAGTTTAGCCTTAGGCTAAGCAGCAAATATGCTCAATTAGTTTAAATTTGCTCTGGGCTAAGGACCTGTACCCAGATAGCCACCACAAGTCAGCTAAAATACTCTACTGGGTGTCTAGAATCTGAAATATGCATACAAATACACATGGCAACCTCATATTCTCTTTCCTTATTTCCTCACAACACTAGTTTCCACTTACAAATACTAGTTCTTACCAGACCTGGCTGACAGCAAGGTTAATTTAAGCCTTGGATAAACACCATGCACAGGTTTTATTCAACAGAAATGTACTTGCTTTTCCCAACAGAAAGAAGGAAAACTGTTGTTTAAATCATAACATATGTTGTCTACATTGTTCTTGCATTAGTCATGTGAAAGGCATCTCCTATCTAAAACTTCACACAATTCAGCATGACAGTTTGTTGGGTGGATAGAGTATTTATTACTGCTGAGATCCCAGGATATAGCTATCCTTTGAATATATGCCTGCTCCCTATAAATAATTTATATAAATTGGCTGTGGCACTGGCTAGAAATTCCTGGCTCTATTTCTTTTAAATGAGTAGTAGGGTCAGGGATCAAGTATGTTTTTTGTCAGATGCTTGAGGGACTTTGGGCATTAAATGAAAATGTGTTTGTATTTACCACTACTCTGAGGCTTCAGATGTTGATCATTCCTTCTTTACCTCTTTTCTGGATTCTTTTTTTGACTAAGTGGTTTCTCTGCCAATGGCCCGTGGAAGGCTTGGCCTCACGTTGGCCCACCCCATTGCTGCTCGAGTCCTGGATGCCTGGAGCATGCTTGATGCTCTTTTCCTTATCTTCTAAATTATCAGTCTCAGTCACAGAATCACAGAATCATAGAAAGGCTTGGGATGGAAGAGACATTAAAGACCATTTCATTCCTGCCCCCTGTTCAGGTGGGATGTGGAGCTTCCCTGGGCACACCCAGGCCCCACCACTCACCACAGGATGTTCTTGGGCTGGATGACCAGCATTTAAGGGGTCCATGCTGGCTAAGTGAGAGGCAACATACCCACACTGTGACCCAGCCTGACACTGCTGCTGCTTCTGTGTCCCTTCCTGTGACCATAGAATCATATTTTGGGTTGGAAATTACATTTAAAGATTGTCTCATTCCATCCTATGCCATGAGCAGGGACACCTTCCACTGTCCCAGGCTGCTCCAAGCCCTGTCCAGCCTGGCCTGGGACACTGCCAGGGATCCAGGGGCAGCCACAGCTGCTCTGGGCACCCTGTGCCAGGGCCTGCCCACCCTCCCAGCCAGCAATTCCTGCCCAAGATCCCATCTGTCCCTGCCCTCTGGCACTGGGAAGCCATTCCCTGGGTGCTGGCCCTGCAGGCCTTGTCCCCAGTCCCTCTGCAGCTCTCCTGGAGCCCCTGCAGGCCCTGGCAGGGGCTGGGAGCTCTCCCTGGAGCCTTCTCTGGTGCAGCTGAACAGCCCCAGGTGTCCCAGGCTGGCTGCAGAGCAGAGGGGCTCCAGCCCTGGCAGCATCTCCATGGCCTCCTCTGGCCTGGCTGCAGCAGCTCCACATCCTTCTGATATTTGGGGCCAGTGACAGCACCACATCAGGTGCCCCATCAAGGTTAGTTAAGGGAAATACTAACCATCAAAAGGCTTCTTTTTCCTTGTCACATCAAGATGCCAACAGCCTGCCTGTATTTCAGGATAAAATACATTTAATTGCCTGGCCCATTGTGCTCCCTGTGCCATACCCCACGGCTCAGCACCCTTCTCCCTTGGTGGAGCCTGGCTGCAGTGGCTTTGCTCCCAGCTGTCATCCCACTTTTGTTTATCCTTTCACCCAAAATCTGACTGCAGTGGGGCCTTCGGAGCTGGAGAGACAGTAATTGACACAGCAAAACTATCACAAGGCCTTGGAACTGCAAACTCCATGTTCTCATCCTCTGGAAAAGCACGCCCGTTTTATGGTCCCACTTTAATGCCTTTATAAATGAAGCCGTTTTCCCCACAAAAAAACTGCTGAGTGACATCTCTGTATGAGACATAAAAGGAGGAATGAAGCCCCCATCTAATTTCTCCAGCTTCAGTAAAAATGATTAGGGATGAAGTTGTTGCTCATTTGAAAACAGGCTGTTTAAAGACTTCACAACTGCAATTGCAAGGAACTTGTTCCTGATTTTCTTTTTTTTAGATGTTTGGAGCTCACCAGTGAGATTCTGGTAACAGCAAAGTGACGTGAATGAAGCTTAGTTTTAATTTTGCTCCATGTCTTTTTATCTTGCCCCTGTTTACTTTGAGATACTGATGTTCGACCTAATATATTTAGACTCCCTGAGCAAATTTAATCACCTCCAGACTCTCCATCTCCTGATCTCAGATAGGCACTATGTATTTTCTCATATCTCAGTTCATTTACTTCTACATTTATGCAAGATCAATATCTGTAGGTCTGTAGAAATGCTGGCTTTCTAAATGTAGGCCTCGATTTTTTGTTGGTTTTTTGGTTGTTTGGGGTTTTTTTGTGGGTTTTTTTTTTT
>VWYO01018525.1:50139-73002 GCA_013400275.1 Rhadina sibilatrix
TTTTTTTTTTTTTGGTTAGTGCATGGGGGTTTTGGTGTTTTTTTTGGGGGGGGGCGGTTGTTTTGGTTCTTGTTTGTTTGTTTGTTTGTTTGTCTGCTATAAGGATTAAAGTACCATTCTGGAAGAATGACTGAAAGTTTCTCAGTATCTCAGTAACAGAACTATTTACCTAGAAAAAGCCCTTTGTTTTTTTGGGTTTTTTTGGGTTTTTTTTAATTGTTGTTGCCTTTTTCTCCATGAAACAAGGAGGTATGGGAAATCTGGACTTAGCTCCCTCATCTGCCTGAGTAGATTTGAACCCAGGTGATAAGCAGTCTGTCTAAAGTAATTAATTTCAGATTCCTGATTATCTCAGTGGCCATCAACCAAGGGGAGCCAGGAAGAGTCTAATTATGGATAAACCAGACTTTTCCATGTTGTAGGAGCAAAGACAAAAGTAAATACAAAGGTTATGGAGCCAAACTTCTTCCTTGCCTTAACAAGGCCTTTCTCTCAGTTCACCAGCTGCTCTGGCATTGTCTAGCAGAGTTTTAAATAGCCTAACTGCCCCAGTGACTCCTTTGGGGTGTCTCTTCCAAAATAGAAAGTACCTTATTCCCTTTTTGATTTGGACTCAGGTCAAAACAATTTATATACCCTCAGCTTTCCTTTTCTTTCTCTGAAGGAACTACCTTTTCCAGGAGCAGCATCTTGACTCAGTTGTTAAATTGCCCAGGCCTTGAACTCACAGCACACAGCCATTCCAGAGGTCTGTTTCTGCAATTCATGGGCATGATTCCAAGCCTTTGGGGCACTTGCAGACCATAAATTATTATTTAAAAAACCTAAAGAACTGTCTTTTTTAGCCCTTTGTGAGGATTTACTCAGCTCTCAGGCCTGAGAAGGGCTTTGCTAAGCCCTGCCTCTCAGCTCTTGACTGTTGCCTCATAAACTCTGCGGATCCCCGGGGCAGATTTGCTGAGGAGCTTCGGCTTTAAATAAAAAAGTGAGAGGAAGAGAAATAGATGTGTAAAACTGCCCAAGGAGAGGAGAGTCCATCACACTGCCTGTTTTGTGGGTGGCTCAGAACAGGGGAAGACAACGCCAGCTCCTGCACATCTTTCTGGATCCATCGAGATCTACAATTCAGACTGCGCCCAAGTGAGGCTGCAATCTGCAGAGTTACAGCATGCCAGCAACTGTGCCATGGCTGATTAGTCCTTCAAATTGTCCAAATCTGGCCTCAGCACCTTGGGAGATCCCAGCACTGACTCACAGAGCCTCTCATTTGCCTTGTGCCTTCCTCTCTCTTTAACACCAGTTTTTTTTGCCCATCGGTGTTATCACAAAGATAAGGATTTCACCCCTGTGAGGATTATGAGGCCCTGGCATGGAGAAACTGTGGCTGCCTCACCCATGGAAGTGTCCAAGGTCAGGTTGGACAGGGATTGGAGCAGCCTTAGATAGTGGAAGGTGTCCCTGCCCATGGCAGGGGTGGAATGGAATGAGTTTTAATCTCCTATCCATGCCAAACCATTCCATGATTCTGTGGAAGGTGTGCTACAGGTGTTACAGCTTAACCAAGAGATACTGCCAAGGTATCACAGTCCAGAAGTTACATGAAGAAGAAGAAAGCTGTAAGGAATTAAAATAGCAGATCCTCAGAGAATGCAAAGACTTCAGTGTTGACCTTGTGCTTTCATTCCTTTCCAATCTCGTGAATTGCAGAACCTTTCAGAAGGAGCCCAAAAGGACAGAAGTAGCCTTAGAATTTCTACAAAAGCTTCTCTTTTCCACAGGCTTCCTTTGCTCCTCTTGGGGACAAATTATCCTGCATCTTTGTTAAACGCTTTTGCTTCAAGTATTCCTCAATAAAATACAAAATTTCCTTCCATCACAAGAATATAATCTGAGAAATTGTTCCATCTCCAGTCTGAGCTGTTAAGTGCTTTTGCACAGGAGTAGTTTATCTGTAAGATGTGAGGGCTGGAGGAGGAGTGGGNAGAGGTTTTTTGCATTGCCTGTCTGCCCTGGTGAGAAATGCTGTGGTGTGAACCAACATGATCCTAAAGGAGAGAGACACAGAATGGATCTGTTTTTGCTCTGCCGCTGGCTTGCCGAATGACCTCGCGTAAATCCCTGTACCTCCCTTTCAATTATGTAAATCAGGGATAAAAATTATTCACCTTCTTGGAGTGTTTTGAGATGTACTGATGCGCGGCTAGGAGCCACGATTTTAAC
Source organism: Rhadina sibilatrix (assembly GCA_013400275.1). NCBI lineage: Eukaryota > Metazoa > Chordata > Aves > Passeriformes > Phylloscopidae > Rhadina > Rhadina sibilatrix. Next base: position 52,360 of record VWYO01018525.1, read on the forward strand.
ACCTCACAATTGGTGTCTCCATTTCTAGACTTCTGGTGCCTCTGTCAAAACTCCCACCGCTCTCTGGGTGATGCCTCGTGAGGTGGGCCTTAGGGGATGGATGCTCACCTAACCAGGCAGGGGGCAAAAACAAACAAACAAAAAAAAGAGGATGCAAGGCTGATGAGTCGTCTGTGCTGTGGTCGTTACTTTGTGGTTCAGAAAAAGTGCGTATTTTAAAAATAAATAAATAAGAAATGCAGTTAAGGGGCTGAGCAGTGCTGGTTGGTGGCTGTGAACGTGCCTGGCAGCAGCAATCCTTCACTGGCCCTTGAGCAGTCAATGCCCCCAGCAGCAGGGATTTTTTTTACTCCTGTGGAAACATAAGCACCAGTAATGACTACTGTTATCCTTGATCAGACATCAGCTGCTTCCAAAACCATAACCAGAAGAGATATGCCACAGAAAGATAAGGGGTAGGGAGGAGAGCCAATGAACATGGCTCCAAAAACCAGAGACTTCCGTGGATGTGTGTGTATCCAAGCATGGATGTGGTTCTGCCAGCAGATTTGATGCCACCAGCTCTTTCTTTGCAAGGAATAGTTAATATTCCCTAAAGCAAGGCCAGGGTCAAGGTGCCTCCTCCCTCATTTCACCCCGTTTTTTTCTCCCATCCTCCCACATTTCTGCAGGTGTCAGAAGGGTTAATATTTTAGGGGTGAGTACAGGCAAGTCGTGGTTGTTTCCTCAGAGAGGCAAAGGAAGCTTCTGGTGCTGCAGGCTGGGGTTTTAGTTAAATGAAGCAGTAATGTCATTATCTGTGTTTCATCTACCGCTTCCACAGTCAGGCTCAATTGTGCTAATCACTGCAGAAACGGGTGACAAGGAGCTTACAATCCAACCTGTCTGATGTCAGGAAAGCACAGACTTCCAGCATCACCTGGGGAAAGGGAAGGAAGGTGCTGTGAGGGCCTCTGAGGTCTACACATGGGGTCCTTGCCCAGTATCACCCAGTGGTGAGCTTGGACCCTTCTAGGAAAGAGGAAAAATGGGATAAATAACTGCTCTTTTATATAAGGACATTTACAGAATACATTTCCCTGCATCACACTAAATTATACAGAGTCAAGCAAGCAAAGTGATTCTTTTTTCCCCAAAGCTCTTCTCTTCCTCTAATTACATTTGAAATGTTTTGCATGCTATTGAAAATGTCACTTCCAGCTGCAGACCATTAAGGAACCTATGTGGCATTGCCATGGGTTTTATTAAGGCAGGTTTGTTGCTGGGGATTTCAATGGCTGCAAAATGAGGCCTGGGGTGAAATACCTTTTGTTACAAATGTTGAACACTTGCTTTGGTGGTAGGGGACCTTTCACAAAGGCACAGTGCTCGCCAAATTATTTTAAAGACCAAGGGCTGAATAACTGGGCAGGAACTACTCAGATATGTGCTATTTCTTCCCTTCTGCCCCAAATCATTGATGGAGGCGAATGTAGTGGTCCTGGCTTGTGCTGGTGTCACAGCAGGAATCTGTGCAGCTGATGTTTTCCTGAGCCCTTGTTGTCCTGGTACTGTTGCTTGAGGTGCCAACAGGATACAAGCAGGTCTGCCCTGGTTTTTCTGCAAGCACCCAAAGCTGAGTGATGGAGCAGCTTTGGCTCTCACAGTGGATCAGAATCAGGGGCAGTGTCCAGGGGAAAGGCTGATGAGCCATTGCTGCAGAGATCCTTCAGTTTCTCCTTGCAGCCAGGCTGTGTGAGCAGTGGTCAGGATTTGGGAAATTCCTTTCACCCTCCTAAATTCACATCACCTTTCTGCCTCCTCTTCCTCTTTCACTGCTCTGTAAACCAGCTTGGGCTGAGGATTTGGTGACTCTGGGGCAGGAGTTTCCTTTCCTATCATTGCTTATGTGCTGTAGAGTCTCTGAGCCCATTGCAAAAGTCACAAAGGAACACAAGGGGTAAACGGGATAATAGCCTGAAACCAGGATTTCGTGACCTGGAAAGTAGTTCTGCAAACATGATTTGTTCTCCTTCTGCTGACGTGATGCCTAGCACACAGAGCCAGCCCAGCAGAGGGAAAGTCTCACATTCAGACTCTGTGCATCACTGACCTTTCCATTTTCTTTTCCACACCAATGCGAAAAGGCATTTTATATATACTTTGCCAGTCTGAAACAAAAGAAAAACAATAACTTTTAGAGCAGGATGCATTTTTCAGACATGAACCAACCCTTCCATTTCCCCATCAGCTTTTAAATGGTGTTTAATGCTGTGGCAATGAAACCCTTGATGTGACACCACTCCTGGTGCCATGGGACATGGACAGCGTGGGGAGATATGCTGCTATGGACACATCCAGTGCAACTTTCACCTGGGATGAGCTGTTTCTCCTAGAAATGAAAAGCATTTAGGGATCCTAGGTCTCATAATCTAATAGAAGTCACTATCAGGTATGAAAATGAGAAAAAGGCAAATTCTAGTGAGAGGGAAGAGAAATGTTTTTTTTTTTTTTTCTTTAAAGCAGATAGGAGGATGTTTTGGGGCAGTCGTACCCTTTTTCTAAGACTGTCCATCCAGCCCCTTGATTTATACACCCCTATGCTGTAAGGGACACCCTGTTTGCATTTGCTTTTCAATGTTGATCCCTGACAGAGCTCAGCACTTGCTCTTTAAATAGCCCAGAGCTGATAAAAGCAACTTTGTGGGGAGGAGTTGATAAAAAAAAAAAACAACTTTGTGTGGCTTTGTCCTCAACCCCAACGTCTGCAGGAAAGTCAGGTCTGTCCCATCTCTGCCTCTGATAAAAGAGCAGGATTTTGCTGCAGTTTCTTGGTGAGTGTGGCTGCTGGCACCAGGCTGGAGAAGAGGCAGGAGGGCATGTGTATCTCAGCCAGTCTCTATTCTGGTACTTCTGCTTAGCACTGGTCCTGACCCCGTCATCCTGTTCACTGCTGGCAGCCAGGCTGAGAACAACAATTTATTCCATCCTGGTCTGCAGGCATTGACATCTCTCAGTGCAGAAGGAAGGCATGTTTTCCTTCTTTCATGCTGTACTGTCACTGAAGTTTTGATGGAAGCAGAGCAGCCTCCTGAATATCCTGCAGAGATGTTCATTGAACTTAAATGGAAAAGATCCTACCAAAAGATTAACAGCTGACACTGCCAACATGTGTAGAATAAATTTCCAAAACAGCCCCAAAGAGCAAGTTGCTCCAGTTAAATCACAGTGGGAGCCCTGGAAAACTTCACAGAATTGTAGAATCACAGAATGGTTCAAGTTGAAAGAGACCTTAAAGACAATTGTATTCCAACCCCTGCTGTGGGCAGGGACACCTTCCACTATCCCAGGCTGCTCCAACTTCATCCAGCCTGGCCTTGGACACTGCCAGGGATGGGACAGCCACAGCTTCTTTGGGCATCCTGTAAAATTAAAGCAAATGGAACCAAGCTCGTCTTACCCATGTCCAGTGACAGGACAAGAATGAATGGGCTCAAACTGAAATACAGGTAATTCCATTTAAAATATGAAAAGAAAGGTGTTGGGTTCTTTTTTTTTTACTCTGCATGGGTAATCAAACTCTGGCACAGGCCACCCAGAGAGGCTGTGGAATCTCCATCCTTGGAGATATTAAAAACAGCCCTGAAGAACCTGCTGTGTACTCTAAGCAAGATTTTCTGCAAATGAACCTTCCAGGCTTTGGAATGACTTTGCAGTTCTGCACCCTTGAAATTTAAGGGTGAATGGTGGTGTTGGTTGGGGTCTGTGCTGCATAGTCAGGACAGCTGAATTTCCTAACTTGGAGAAAGTTCTGGAAGCCAAAGTACAAAGCAGGAATGGCTGTGAGGCTGGTAAGGAGCTGCCAGCACATGGTGTGGAGGCTCACAGTCCACAGGAGAAGGGCGACTTGTTGACATAACTCAAAAATGTGCCATCATTTTCTATTCAAGGATAATGAGGATTAATTTTTGCAGACGAAGAAAATAGGCACACGGCAGTGAATTCCTGGAAGAGCAAGAGCTGTTTAATCTCTCCAGGATGTACATAATAAGTGAGCAGAGATGTCTCATCATGAACATAACCTTCTTTTGTCTGACTAATAGCAGGACTTGAAAGTAAAACTGTCAGAACCTCCCGTTCCCACCGAGGTCAACAAGTGTTCCTGTGATTTTAACAAAGAAATCAGCAAAACATTCTCAAATGTTGTTTTCTTCATTTTCAAGTTGCTTTTGCAATGGGGGATAAAAAAACCAACAAAAAACAAATGGAACAAACAAAGTAGCAAGGCTTAAAAGTTGCTGTGGCTCCTCAGAAGGCCTCAAGGGAAATGTGGTTTGGTCATCTGTGCTGGAACATCCATCACTTTACTCTGTCCTGTTTTCACATCCCGTCCCAGCACTCATGAATTTGCCCTCCTTGCTTGGCAAGGATGTGTGGTTTCCTTGCACGTGCTGGCTGGCAGGGCCAAAGGAGGAAGCTGTGCTTTACATTCTGACTTCAAATCCAAAGAGGGGGCCTTAGAGCCCCTGCCCTAGTCCCTAGTGCTTACAAGAAAGATGGGGACAAATGTTTTAGCAGCACCTGCTACAACAGGGCAACAGGGGTGGTTTGAAACTAGAAGAGTGCCAATTTAGATTAGATATATAAAGAAAGTTTTGTTTTGGGTTTTGTTGTTGTTTGGTTTTTTTTTTACAATGAGGATAGTGAGGTTCTGGCACAGGCTTGCCAGAGCAGCTGTGGCTGCCCCATGCCTAGAAGAGTCCAAGGCCAGGCTGGACAGGGCTTGGAGCAGCCTGGGATAGTGGGAGGTGTCCCTGCCCACGGCAGGAGAGTTGACCTTTAAAGGTTCCAACCTGAACCATTGTTTCTATGATTTATAGCAACAACGTGGAGCTACTAAGGAAAGGTTCCCCACCTCCTACGTGCAAACATGCAAACCATTTTTTATTTTTTTTTTTTTTCACTAGGAATTGCCCCAGGCTGGCACTTGGAATATATTGATGTGATGGACTCTGCCATGGACAAGACATTTCGCTTCCAGTGTGATCGGTGGCTGGCTAAAGGTGAAGATGATGGGCAGCTCATCAGGGAGCTGGCCTGTGCCAACAACGACATCCTGGAACTGAAGGAACGGACTGGTGAGCTTGGAAGTGCTCTGGTGCCATTTCCTGAGGCACCTCAGAGGTCACAGGACCACACCTCATGCATGCTGGAGGTTCCCATGCAGGGTTTAGGGGTTATTTCATATGTGCTTTAGTTCAATTGTGCAGTTCTGCTGTAAGAAAGAAACAGAACAGGATTTGTGAGGAAGAAAAAGATCTCATTCTGGGTTGAAAACCTAAGGGGGGCCCATCTGCACTGGTTCAGTCCATCAGTAAGCCATGAGAACACATGGATACGATCTCATTAGAAGTAATGTGCTTGAGTCTTTGAGGCGGAAAGTAAGTTCTGTCCCTAAAGCTTGGTAAGTAACATTGCTCCAGCTTCCTCCTGAACTGGTTCTGGGCTACCAGATAAAGTGTCCCAGCTGAACATGACAGCTGAGCTTAACAGCCCTTGGCCCTGGATCTGCTCTGGGTAATCCCACTGGGCCCAAAGTAATTACACTGGTGTCTGATGTGGTGGGTGACTCAGCCAACAAGAGCTACTTAAGCACACTGACAGTGTGCAGAGTCCATCTCAAGAACTACTGCACCCGTGCTCTTCTTCAGGAGAACCCTGGAGAGACAATAATCACATTACTTCACTGTGATTGTGCTCTACCGCTGGAAAAAAAAAATAATCAGCCTTGTGAGGGCCATTTTGGGTACTTAAAGGCCACCACAGCATCTGACCAGATCCTGTTGGGCACATGGACAGCCTCACCCTGCTAGGAGCAGTGGCACAAAACAAAAAAAAAATAAAGAAAAGAAAATATGGAGGATTTGGGCTGTGTTTCAGATGAAGTGCTTAGCACAGCAAGCAGCTGGACACAGCTTGTTCAAGATGGACCTCAATCATCCTTGTGGGTCCCTCCAACACAGAATATTCTATGATTCTAAGGGCAACTCTATCTAGTCTTACTTCCCAATAGAACAGGACTCACATTTTTCATGTATTCTATCCCAAACCACTTAGAAGTCAAAAGTCCCACAGATTTCAGTGTGCTTCCACCCTTTTTTTGCAAATGCATGCTGTCTCGTGGGCTGTGATAAATATTAGGAAAGGGGTTTTTAAGCAGAGTGGCAGCCAAATGAAGAGATCTTGCAGGCCATCTGCTCCTCCTTTTCTGTTCAACGTGTGTGTTAATTATGCTTTGAAGCCTACGAGATTGTCACAGTAACCAGCGACAGAGAGGATGCAGACACAAAGGAGAACATCTGGATCATCCTGGAAGGGAAGATGGGCCGCTCCAAGGAATTCCTCATGGAAAACTCCTCCAAGAAAAGGAGATTCGAAAGGTAGTAAACAGGATGGTGGGCCACAGGAGCTCCCCACCCTTTGTGTGTCCTCCCATCCTTGTGGGACGCCTCTTCTTGCCACAGGGAGCTGTGCTTGTGCCACACTGCTCCTCAGCCCCCTTCCAAAAAGCTGGATGGCTTCCCACCTGGATTATAGGGAAGATATCAAATGAGTTAGTTTCTGGTGGGAAGTCACAGAGTAGGTTTTAGGACAACAAGAAAAAGGCATCTGGTAAAAGGCAATGCAGAGGTTGCGTGTGTGTCTGTGTGTGTGTCCTTTTGTATCAGTTCATACAAAGAGGCTCCTGGCAGGCCCCCAGGGAGGCCGTGAGGTTTTTGAGCTGGGAGGAGCAGAGGGAAGCTGGAGGTGGTTTCAGCTGCTTTTACAGCATCTCACTGGCAGTGGGAATCAGAGAGAAAGTAATGGTAGTTGGAGGCTAGATGTTGTCAGAGCTGCTCAGATTTGACTTTGCAGACGGATCTGGGGGGGGGTAAGGCTGGGAGATCACTGTCGCCTGAGGAAAGGCAGGAATCAGCCTCCTGCTGGAGGCACACCCACAGAACGTGGGGCAGATTCCTTCTCCCAACGTGGGACCAAAGTGCTCCAGGTGTGAGTGGGGTTTGCTGCTTGTTTAAGGGCACAGCACACCCTTGGGAGACGGGGACCTCAGCAAAGTCGCGGGAGCTGCTGATGTTCTGTTGCTTTGCAGGGAGGAAAGATTTTTTTTTCTGGTAAAGGGAGGTGAAATTGTGGGTTATGTGGAATGTAATATGACTGCCTGAGACATCACATGAAATATGAAAGATCAGGAGGAGCTTCTTGAGCTGATGGTGCCTGTGGAGGAGCTAGACACCACTCTTCATTAGGCACAGTCTGTCCTTGGAGGGACCAAGGGCCAGTCCAAGGAAATGAACCCAACAGACACTCAGAGAACACAACAGGGATCCAGTCAACACCTCGACAGAAACCTATCCTGCCTGCCCATGGCAGGGGTTTGGAATTAGATGATCTTTAGGGCCCTTTCCAACACAAATCATTCTGAGATTCTGTGATTTAATGGTTTCTCTGAACTATTTCCAGTCCTAGCTTCAGGAAGGGTGGCTCAACCAGCAAATTTATAACAGCTATGGTGGGTAGATGTGTAACAGATACAGTATCTGTCAAGAATGAATGAATAAGTGCTGGAGGGGAAATTAGTCATTCTTTAGCTTTATCTATAATGAGGCAAATTGATTTTGTATGTGGAACAGCTCAAGTTTATCCTAGAAAGTCCTAGTGGCAACAATTTCAAGTGTCACCCCTAATCAGGGAAAATACTAAATTTAAATATGGAAATTATACTTTGTGTTGAATGATTGTAGGTTAAATCAAATGACTGTAAATGAAGGCTTATCTTCTATCTTTCATAGCCATGTGCAAATTACTTAATGTCCATATGAGGCAAGTCACTGGCAGCCTCCAGGATGCTGAAACTGCTCCTTGTTTCCTGCAGGGGAGCAACAGACACATTCCAGTTTTCTTCAAAGAATGTTGGTGACATTGCAGCCATCTGTGTTGGTCACTGCCCAAAAGATGGGAAGAAGTCATCTGCGAAAGCTGATGTCTTCTGGCATGTCCAGGAGATTATTGTGACAGAGATGGAGCTTTGCAACAAGTAAGTGCCTTCTCCTCTGCAAGGAGCTGCCCTGGGAGGGCATGGGGGAGCTGAGCAGCTCTGCACACTTCCTCCTGAAGCATTTCAGGCTTAAGAAATATCAGAAAATCTTGCTTTCTGTTATGTAGTTTGGTGTGTCAGGTCCAGAATGTCCTTACCTGCACCTGACTTACCTGCACCATTTCTGCGTTGTTAGAGAGGGTATTTGGGTTCTTAGAGAGGGTATTTGGGTTCTTAGAGAGGGTATTTGCACATGTAGGTAACTTTATAAACAAGTTGGCTGGGGTGAATCTCACAGCCAGGATGAATTGGTTTCTCACCTTGTGGAAAACAACCAGAGTGGCGGAAATTCAAGGATGTTGTAGGTTACCCTGCACGGACTGGTCTTTAAGTAAGCCTTGTGAAAGGGTTCCTAGAAATGAGAGTAAGACAAAAACCTGACCCTCTGTTTCAGACCAGTTTGGATAAGAGATCCTTCTGGTCTGGTCCAAAAGGCCACAAATGAGTGGAGAGGCTGCAATCACGCAGCTCAACCATTCCTGAAGAGCTCTGAGCATGGTCAGGTCATACACACTTTGATCTGAGTCCCATCTTTGGAAAGGGAGCAGACTCCACAGGGACTGAGCAGGAACAGAAGAGGTCACCCATTTGCAGAAAAAAAACTGCACCTCAGTGAAACAATCCACAATTAACATTGTGGATTTCTTCTCTTCTCTGTGATATTTCCATTGCTGCTAAAGAATTTAACTACAAGGAGTTTGTTCCAGCTGAGACAATTGAGTGTTTAAGAAGAAATCCTTGAAGTGGTGGGTTTTTTGTTTTTTTTAGAAGCTAAGAGTCTCTCCTAGCAAATTAATCAGCCAGCTGAAGAGCCTTAATAATATTTGCTGAATGAAAACTCAGTCAATTGCATACTAAAACATGTTCTTTTCTCCTGGTGGGGAAAAGCCTGGAACCCTTGAAGTCCAGCTGTGCAATCAGATCCGTGCACTGAACTCACTGGGAGCATGCTGAAACTGCTGGGACAGTGTGCTGTGAAGGGGCCAAAGGTTTTCTTCATAAAATCCCACTTTTTAAAGGTTGTTTCAAATTAAAGAGGGCAGCCAGAAGCTACGGGTAAAGCCTGCAGTCTGTCCTTGCACTGGAGCAGGGCTCCTGCTCTGCAGATGCAGCACTTTACAGTGGTGTTTGCTGTGCACATGAGCAGCTGGAGAGCTTGCACCATGAGAGCAAGTTCTCACTTAAGGTATTACCCACCCCAAATATCAAAAAAACCTACCCAGACAAGCCAAAGACCCAAATAAAAGAGTTACGAGATTGTTGCAGCAATAGTTTGGAATTACACTGGGATTTTTCCTTTTGGTACTTCTTAGTATGTAAAAAGATTTTCCTTGCACATTCCAGGGTTAAAAAGGTCATCTTCTTTCTTTTTGCCCCTTGTGAAGATTGGCATGCACCATTTTACTTCCAGACCATGAGGTATTACACAGCTGAGGAAATCAAACCGCAGCATTGGGCATCCTTTCCATCACACCCTCATGCAGTTTTTCTGTCCCTGAGCCTAAAAATCTTGTTCCCCCTGGAATTTCTCACCTACAAAGCTTCTTTCCAGAGAAGGATGCTTCTCTTTGGCTGCAGAAAATGCCAAGAGTATAGGAAGTGCTTAAGAAACACCATCCAGCTGGAGTCACAGTAACCCTTCCTCCAGGTGTTTGCTTTACACACACGCTGGCACTGCAGTCCAGCCACACTCCACTCAGGAGGGCCTGCTGCACTTCAGTGGAGGTGGGGGAAGAGGGGGGAAAAGCTCGTTTGGAGCCGATCTGCATCACTGGAAATGAAATACATCATTAAAGGCGGAGTGCTCCAGCCCCTGGCTGAGTGCCAGCTGCGAGGTAATTTATGGAAGCGCTCGGTGTTCCCCGCACACCACCAGAGACAGCACTGCAGGGAAAGGGCTGTCGGCATCTGGTACCTATCATTTCTGTGTCCTGACTTTTTTTTTTCCTCCCCTGCTAAGGAGGAGACGGGTGATCTAGAAGGGAAAGGGGAGCTCTAAGCCTCCTCTCTCTTTCCCACTCCTGTTTTTATGCCTTTTTCCTGCTTTCGCTCTGGCTGCTTGTCCTGCCTTGGTGGGTCTGGAACTGGACGTGGCATTGCACAGGCTAAAGAGATGGCAAGAGCCACACAGATCCTTCCCATGTGCAGGGTGTCTGGAGCTGTATGGGATTTGCAAAGTTCCATATTCCTTTCTCTCCTTCTGGAGAAATGTTCAAGTTCTGGTACACGGAGGGGAAAATGCTGAAACAGCATTAATGTTGGGCAATTTAGTAGAATGCACACTCCCTAACTTGCTGGCTCCTTGTTTGTACCAACAATGTGGACACAGCCCCAGGGCAGGGCCTGTCCCCTGTGCTGGCACTGCTGGGGCACCTCCAGTGCTTGGGACAGCTCTGGGTCCCTCAGGACAAGAGAGACACCGAGGGGCTGGAGCGTGTCCAGGGCAGGGAACGGAGCTGGGGAAGGGGCTGGAGCCCCAGGAGAGGCTGAGGGAGCTGGGGAAGGGGCTGGAGCCCCAGGAGAGGCTGAGGGGGCTGGGGAAGGGGCTCAGCCTGGAGCAAAGGAGGCTCAGGGGGAACCTTGTGGGCTGCACAGCTCCCTGCCAGGAGGGGACAGCCGGGGGGGTCGGGCTCTGCTCCCAGGGCACAGGGACAGGAGGGGAGGGAACGGCCTCAGGCTGGGCCAGGGGAGGGTTAGATGGGATATTAGGGAAAATTTCCTCACACAAGGAGCTGTCCAGCTAGGGCACAGCTGCCCAGGGCAGTGGTGGAGTCCCCATCCCTGGAGAGGTTTTAGAGCCATGTGGATGTGGCATTTTGGGAACATGGGTCAGTGGTGGCCAGGGCAGTGCTGAGGTAGTGCTCAGTAACTCAATGACCTTAGAAGGCTTTTTCAACATAAACAATTCTACACCTCTCTAACATTTGCCCCACAAAGTAGCCCTCTGTGGGAAATGGATTTGTAGAGGATTCTCAAAGCCTGACAGAAGGCTCACATAGTCTTGTGCATCTGTATGCAAATTTTGGGATAAAGTATGCTGACATAGAAATGCCTTGGAACAGGACAGACGTTGCTGAGAGAGAAACAACTAGAAACAAGTTTCAAATGATGACCTTGCAAATAGACTAGATTGTCTTGGAGAAATAGAACTGTGGAAGTTGTATTGGTATTCTACCAAACCCATGTGGGGTGTTTTTAAATTATTACATCAGAAGCATTAGTAGGATTGTGTGGCAAAAGCTGATAGGCCAGCAAATGCTTATAATGTATTATAATTAGGAAATAGTTTGGATTCTGATTGTGATGGCATGAATTGTAGCATCTGTAGAATCTCACCCTTCTCATGAGACGGAAAATGGAATAAAAGTCTTTACGACACCTCTCAGGAGCCCCATCTCTGGGTCAGAGAAAGGAGCAATCTCTGTGCCATGGCTTAGTTGAGGTGTTAGGGCTGGGTTGGACTCGGTGATGGCAAAGGTCTCTTCCAGCCCAGTGATTCTGTGATTCTTCTGTGATTCTGTGGAAAGGCCTCTCAGGAGCCCCATCTCTGGGCCAAGAGAGGGTTTTCCCCACACCCTCCACGCCGTTAACCCGCCTCCCCCTGTGGCAGGTACTTCTTCAGGTGCAACGTGAAAATCCCTCTGCGCTACAAGAGGCGAGACTACAAGGTCTTCGAGTGTGCCAAGGTCACCGAGAGCTTCGCCAGCAAAGCCCGGAGCTTGGTGCCAGTCAAATACGAGACCATCGTGGTCACGGGCTTCGAGAAGGGCGCGGGCACCGACGCCAACGTCTTCATCACCATCTACGGCCTCAACGGGGACTCGGGCAGGCGGGCGCTGAAGCACAAGTTCAGGAACCTCTTCGAGCGAGGCAAAACCAACAGGTTCTACCTGGAAACGCTGGACATGGGGGAGCTGAAGAAGGTCCGGATTGAGCACGACAACAGCGGCCTGGCCCCGGGCTGGCTGGTGGAGAGGGTGGAGATCACCAACTCGGCCACTGGCGTCACCACCATATTTCCCTGTGGGAAGTGGCTGGATGAAAACCGAGGGGAGGGGGTAATCTGTAGGGACCTCTTTCCTAGGTACTGAGGAGGGCAACAGCTGCAGGAGGGGTTTGGTCTCTTCAGTATGCATTTTTTTTTTTTTTTTCCTCATTATACTGTTTTATACTGCATTTTACTTTTTAATACACTACCTTTTGTACTGAGAGATTTTTAGCGGCATTCTTCCTGTTAACATTTTGTAAAAATAATGCTCCTTTTTTTTTTTTAAAGCACACATAAAACTGTGAATTAAATAAATTCATTTATTGCTCACTTATGATTAAAATCTCCAGCCAGCAGAGATATAAACTGTCCTTTACCAGCTCAGATGTTTCTGCTTTCAATGCTAGGCCTTGGCAGGGCTGAGAAAACCCACTGACCTACTCCACTGACAGGCTCCACTTTTAGATGAGCATAGAGGTTAAGAGAATCGAGACACTTTTATATAAGAAAATTGAGCTTGGAGGTGCCAAGGTTTTTTTCCCACTTCTGGCAACTGCAAGCTCTGCACGTCCATACACACACATGCACATCTCCAGAGGGCACCACATCAAAAAAACAGCAGGCACAGTAGGATTTTCCATAGGGAGTTTGGGGAGCATCTGCATCCACCCAGCCAGCTCTCCAGCAGTCGGATCTGGGTGGTGTTTTCCACCCCGTGGGCTTTTTTCCCCCCTACAGGGCAGACTCTGCTCCCTGGCTGAATTCCTACAACGCTGCCAAGAGCTGAGATCTGTGCTCACAGCTGCCAGTGCAAAAGACCTTCCAGATAATCAATTCCACATCAAGGAAGCTGTGCTAACTATATTCAAAGCTGACTCAGGATATTCTTACCCTACATGGCCTGAATACCAGCTCCGTTTCAGCGCAACTGCCATTCACTTGAACTTTTTTTATTTTTTTTTTTTTCCCCTTTAATAAGGATTGCTGTTTTCTCTTTTTTTCCGTGGCAGAGAAGGGATTTCCCGGAGGCAGTAAGGGCCAGTGCTCCTGTCAATGAGCTCTTCCCAGGCACTCACATCCCTACAGGTGCCAACAAGACAATCTGTTGGTAAATCATTGCTCCTGGAGCCCTGTCTCTCTCTCCAGGGAGCAAAGCAGCAGGACACATCCTCAGGAGGAGAAAGGGGGCTGTTTGAGCCAAGAGGACCTTCCTGTTGGCCCACCCTGGAGAGGACTTGCCCTCTCCCAGAGGCTGGTTTGAAACAAGAACTTTGCATGAATAGGGATCAGATGGGTCACGAGGGGGGCTCAACCCACTAAGCCCACCCACCCCAGCAGTTCCTGGGTTGAGGATGATGCTTCTGCTGGGACCTTGCCTTCACGTGCCAGGCCACAAGGCAGGATTGTCCTACTGCTCAGTCCCTCACTGCTCATTATGGGCAAAGGAGGCCTATCAAAGGCTTGGTGGTGCTGAGACAGGAGTTAGAACCATCCTAAAAATGGTGTCGATTGCCCAGAGGTATTTAAAAGCTGCTAACCCACCAAAGCCCTTCCAGGGAAGTTCTGGATTTCTGTTCCCCACAGCAGGCACCACCAAAGAGACTTAACCTTATATTATGGCTGTCTGTGCCAGCTCACAAATAATAGCCCAGACTAATCCATTTTAGAAACCTTTATGGTAACTGATGGTTTTGGAGCATAGCAAGTTGCTTAAATGAGCCCAGTAATCAACTTCATCAGTGATCAGCTACTCACTGAGAGGAATAATAATAGCAGCCTTTGCTGGCTGGGTTCTCCCTCCTCATGGCAGACTGGTGCTGCCCAGCTCTCAGCAAGGAGCTGGGAGCTCACAGGAGGGCTGGAGGTGATTGCTAGGGTCTGATTGCACCCCTGGGACCCTGCTGGGATACAGTTCAGACTCCCTGGATACCCCAAGGGGTCCCATGAATGGAGTCTGGTGCATCTGGGTTTGCAGTTCTTGTGCAGAGTCATTGCAGTTCTCCAGTAGGTGTTAGAACCCAAATAAGGGTCAGGCTTTTGGTCTCCCTGCATTCCCTACCACCCAAGTTTAACCAGCACTGTGATAAAAACCTCTTCTGTCAAGAGGTTCAGCCCCTTTTTAGACAAATACATGCTGCAGTGAAATAGGAGTTTGTCCCAGTAGGGTGCTGTAATCCCAGCGTTTCCAGCTGGCTCCAGTCACCCCCTAGGTGGTACAGAGTGGTGGGGAAGCTGGTGTTAGAGCATCAGTTCAACCCCTGCCATCCCCTGGGCAAACCCACTGCACAGGTACTTGCCTCTGTGGCCAGGTTGGTTGGGGTTGGGAGCAACCTGTTCTAGTGGAAGGTGCCCCTGCCCATGGCAGGGGGTGGGAACTGAGTCTTTGAGGTCCTTTCCAGCCCAAACCATTCTGTGATCCCATGATGATTCCATGATTCCATGATGATTCCATGATTCCAGCCCTGGGGAGCAGTGAGGCAGCTCCTGACCCACGCCATCATCCCCTTCCTGGGGCAAGGAGGAAAGATAAATCCTTACCTTGCACGTGAGACGTGCTCACGTCTGGGAGGAATCACAGGTAGCAGGTGGCTAGAACCAGGGGCTGAGGCATAGCTGAGGCAGGAATTACTATCTTCAGGGTGACCAGACAACTGTGTAGGGTGGGAGATGGGTTTGTAGGTACCTGGAATGCCATCAAGGCCACCTGCCATCCCTGGACAGGCTTATTCAACACAAAAGCTGCAGGCAAAGCTGCCCTGAAAAAGGGCCAAGGGAGTTTGCTGATAGGGAGTCAGCACCCTCACTGTTTCCCAGGAAGGCAACTTTGTCAAAGCATGAAAGAGCTCTGCTTTTTTCCACTAAAAACTTCAAAAAAGACCTTCCTCAGTGCAAAGCTCAGCTCCACCCTGGCTCTGGGGAATCCCTCTTGTTGCTACAACAACTAATGCTACAGAAGTAATAAGGCAAAAGTGGAGTTTTTCCAATGGCTGGATTTGCATTAAGCTGCTAAATTCAATGCATTCTTGGCCAAGTGGAGATCTAGGGAGGAGAAAAGCCAAAATTTTCCAAGTCCTGTGCCTTTTGCAGGGCTTAGTCAATGTTTTCCTGTGGAGGCCCAAGCATCCCATAGCTGGTGTGTCGGGCAGATGCAAAGCTCCTGCTCCCATCACCAAGCTCTGCCTTCTTTTTTTCCCACTTTATTTCCTAATTGGTGGCATTTTAATGCACATTCCTTCATCCTAAAATGACAACATAAATAAGAAGCAAGAGCAAAGGACAAGATTGGTAGCTCTCAGTGTGAGTCTTCAAAACTTGGCTGTCCCATCGTATTTGTGTTCTCCCCCATTTTGGGACTCTGATGAAGTTCTGTGTTTACTAAATTTAGGTTTACTAAAGCACTTGGGTGCTGCCAACGAAAACAAGCATAAAAAAAGGAGTATTTAGCAGTGTTTCATGCTGAAGGATTGGTTGCCTCTTGGTGCAGGACATTGAGAATTATTTGCACATCTCTATGAAATTGCATTTTTGGTAGCATCATATGCCTGCATGACCCTTTAGGTTCATGAAGGGGGAATGAAGAGAGATGTGAAGCATCTTATATTCTGTATGTAGAAAACATCTTGTAATCCTCCTTGCCCATTCGCATGCCCATTCTAAACTAGAAAAGAGCTTAAAAAAAAAAAATAAAAAAGAAATGGAAAAAAATGAAAAACCAAGAAAAAATAAATTTTTTAATGGAGTTGTACAGATCTGAGCTGCAACCTGTGGGCCAGCTGCAGATTTAGACACCACGAAACACCGATAAGGGCTAAGCTTCCCAGCCCTGGGCAGCTGCTGCGAGAGCAGAGGCTGGCAGTGAATAAAGATGTTGCATCTCAGTCCGTGCTGCTGTGCCCTGATGGGCACGGCCCCTCTCCCTCCCCAGGCAGGCATTGTGCTCAGCAGGGCTGTTATCAGATTGTGGCAGCTCGTTTGCTACTCCAGTTCCAAAACAAACCCGATTGCCATCTGCAGCATCTCTCTCAGCGCTGTCACCCTTCCGAAGGACATCAGCAGGATCTCAGCAAAAAACTGAGGTTTCCCCCAGCTGGACCAGCGGGCCACTTTTAACCTGTTTTCTGTGTTTCTAAAAGCTCCCTGTAACAAGTGCTCCGTGTTGTGTGAACACGGTTCATCCCTTACGCGGCTTTTGATGGACGCTGGAGGAGCCGGCAGTTCCCTTCAGCTACAGGAACCAAATCTCTGTGGTCAGCAGCAGCCACTTGTCTCCAAGGCTTATTTAGCTTAATCACACAGTCAAAGCTGGGCACTGGTATCAGCTTTTCAGGAGAAGCAGCTGAATCAAGAGTGGGCAGGAGCAGAGACTGGCACCATTTGGTGTGGGAGAAAATAAAAGCATAGGAGGACCTACAGAATGGATATTGCAGGATGCAAAATTGGCTGTATGACCCATTGGAGCAGGAAAAAGGATAGAAAATACCCCCAAATGTACCTGTATTAGCTCGAAGGGTTTGGCTTTTTTTCTTCCAGTCGGTTTCCCCTTCCTTAGTTATCAAACTAGAGA
Source organism: Rhadina sibilatrix (assembly GCA_013400275.1). Classification (NCBI taxonomy): domain Eukaryota; kingdom Metazoa; phylum Chordata; class Aves; order Passeriformes; family Phylloscopidae; genus Rhadina; species Rhadina sibilatrix. The sequence goes on from VWYO01018525.1 coordinate 69,046, forward strand.
CCCACACAGAAGGAAATGCTTCTCCACCAGGAGGGTGGGAGAACCTGTTGATACCTCTGCAGGACTTGCTGGAGATACCTTGCAGGCACCATGTGATGTGTTTAGAGGAGAGATCTCTCTTTAATAGGCGATTTTCTGAAATTTTCTGCTTTTCCAGAAAGCAGTTTTGGTACCTGATGACCAAACTGGTGCCGCAGGGCATCATGCACAGCGATGTGCCCAGTGTGGAGGGGCTCACCTCTGCCATGGGGCTCAGCCACCAGCAGCCTCTGCAGACCAGATGGGCAGAGTATTTTATACCCCACCAGTGGTTCTCATGCACATCAAAGACACAAGCAGCGAAAGGAGAATTGATTCCAACCCAAAGAAACCAGAAATGAGCAGTAAATAAAGACCAAGCCACCGCCCCGCCAGGTGGCTTCTGCGTGGCACAGGTTTATAGTTAGCAATGCGGTTTGTTTTATTAGTTATAAATAAAGTACAAAAAATCCACCAAAAGTGAATCTAAGCATTTACACAATTTCTAATGTCTTTCCATTTCTTCAATGCACTATTGCTTTAATATTAATAATAAATATTTTTCTAGCTTTCTTCTATAAAATAGTCTATGTAGCAAAATGTTGCACAGCACAACAGAACAGCAGTAGGAATACAAAAATGTGGGTGATCCTTTCACCTGCCCGGGTCATTAAAGGAGAGGGGGTTTTGTTTACTCGCTCCTTGTTTTGCTTATCCCTCTTACAATGACTTTGGGAGGGAGGACAACCAACCCCCCTGTCCCCAAACAGCTCAAAATCACAGCTCCAGGCTACAGGGGAGGAGTGTTACAGAGCAGCAAGGTAAAAAACACAGACAGGTTTAAAACCTGGGGTAAGGCAAAGTCAACAAAGCAGCGCAGCACCCTGAAGGGACAGAGAGAAAAAAATTAAGGTACTGTGATTTTGTGCCTTTCTAACCCAAGAGAGATTTTCATCCAAAGCCTTTTTGTGGGGAGGATGGCTACTGGCTGAGCACATGCATCAAACCCCACTTCTGTCTGTACACGGCTGAATGTCTGCACTGACCTAGCGTGGTTATGGCTTAAAGCTTAAAATGTTATCAAAGGTTCTCTAACCTTCTGGCAAAGCTGGAACAGGTGACACTCAGGAGCCCCTGGGGAAAGGGCAATGCATTGCAAGAGCGGTGCTGCCATGGCAGGATGGTGATGCTTGGCCGTGTCAGTTTGGGGCTGAACCCCTTCTTGGGGACAGGAGGGCTCTGGGGCAGGTCCCAGCCCTATACTGGATTAAAAAGCTCCAAATCGAGGCTCCCTCCTGTACAGGAGGGATGAAACCAACCGGCCAAGATCAGTGTTAAGTGCTTCTGCTCCATGCACGTCTCAGAGCTGGGTTATAGCCAGTGCTCACGGCAGGCGTTGCAAAGAGATGGCAAATGGATCCCGTGTCCACCCCAACCACTCTCAGCTAGACACGGGGTCACAGGATCACAGAACTGTTTGGGCTGGAAAGGACCTTGAAGCTCATCTCGTTCCAACCTCTGCCATGGGCAGGGACACCTTCCACTGTCCCAGGTTGCTCCAAGCCCCATCCAGCCTGGCCTTGGACACTGCCAGGGATGGGGCAGACACAGCTTCTCTGGGAAACCCGTGCCAGAGCCTTCCTAGCCTCTGAGTGAAGAAGTCAACCCCTAAAAACTGCATTGAATCCCTCAGTTTTGTTGCCTGCAAGCTCAGGCTCACCCTGTTGCCTCCTTCACCCCAGCTGGGCGCACACTTACAGAAGGTGAAAAGAGCCAAACCGAGCACTGACAGACGCCAAAAATTACAAAGCCACCACACCTGGGCTTACTTCCTCAGCTTTTGACACAATTTGCAGAGTCTTGCACTAAAGGCATGCATTGCCCCAAGCACAGCCTTGCAGTGGGGGGCCTGCTGGGTGTTATTGCAGGGTCACACAAGCAGCAGCAGCAGCAGCAGCAGCAGCGTCACCAGAGGCAACAGGGACAGGGCAGTACCAAGAAACAACCAAGACATTTTGGTTTTATGCAGAGCGTCATCAACCGCCTTCAATGCACAAGGACACAAGTGAAAGGATCACCAGAGTTTGATTATGAGTGCAAATAATATTCATATATATGTGCTAAACACAGTCACTATATTGCAGTTTTCCACTATGTCACAGCATACAGAATCAAAGGTTTGCATTTTTATGGAATGTATCCAAGGTAACAGCACCACAGTAATACAGTTTGTAATCACACACCCTGATTTTTTTCTCTTTTTTTTTGTTTTTTTGTTTTTTTGTTTTTTTGTTTTTGACAAGATAAGCATTACCCCCCACATCCCCTGTTTAATTTTATTTTAAGTACCGATGCATGCAAAGCATTCCATTCCCAGAAACAATGCAAAAATGAGGTAATAGGAGTAATAAAAAAAATTAGTAGTAATTTCTAAATAAATAAATTATAATTAAAAATGCAAAAAAACAACTATAAAAATAATTAAATAAGAACCCACAATATCTACAAGTTAGTCATAAATTATGATTGTTAAATATAAGGCATTTAAACTCACAAAACCCTGTAAACTATTGATGTTTTGTTTCTAGATTTTTGTTGTTGTTGTTGTTGTTGATGTTTGTTTTGTTTCATTTTTAAACTCATCCTAACTCGCAACCTACTTGTACAAATTATTTAAATGCAAAGGAACCTGACACACCAATACAACTCCAGACACTGTAAATTCGCACGCACCTTGGGATCAGTCACTCACACGAGACCATGGGAGTTTGGTGCTTTTCTTCACCAAAGGTTTGCTTGTGTTTTTTGTTTGGTTTTTTTTTTGTTGTTTTTGTTGGTTTTTTTTTTTTAAGTTTGATCGATTTCTTTTTTCTTTAAAAACTGTGCTTGTTTATTAGGCAAATAGTAACACTTTCTCGTAGGCTTTAAAAGAAAACACACGGTCCAGGAGCGTTCTTCATTCCCTCCCCACTCCGTGGGGGTATCAATCCCCCTGTTAACTCTCTCTGCTTCTCCCCTCCAGGTCACACCTGGGCAGACCAGACTCACTCAAATTGTATTTTACCACCAAAGACTTGCTTTGCTTGTCATGGTATTAGTATTATTAGTATTATTTGTAATGCTGCTTCAATGCTGATGGAGCAAGACCCATAGGTATCCATGGGCCACCCCTTGACCCATGGACATCAGGGCTGGGACCACCACATTCCCCAAGAAGCCGTCACTTGTGCTGGGTGACAAATGTGTCATAAAGTCATGGAATGGTTTGGGTTGGGAGGGACCTTAAAGCTCATCTTGTTCCAAACCCCCTACCACAGGCAGGGACACCTTCCATCTGACCAGGTCACTTCAGTCACCATCCAGCCTGGCCTTGAACCCTTCCAGGGTTCTCTGGGCAACCTGTGCCAGGGCCTCCCCGCCTTCACAGCCAAGAATTTCTTCCTTTCATCTTCTCTATATGTTACCATTTGTCCCTTTCCACTCCCTCCCACCTGCATGAGAGAGGCTCCTGCACCCTCATGTGGGACTTCCCTCCTTCTTTCCCCTCTCTCACTGGGGGAAAAAAAAAAAAAAAGGCAATCTCTGTGTGCCTCTGAGATTGGTGTTTTCCAGTTTACAGCTCATGAGAATCTTGCAGTCTCTCAGATGATAGTTTATGATTGAATCTACTTGGGAGAGCATTTCTCTCTAGAGAAACAGATGCTCAGGGGAGCCAGAATTATGTTTCTAATTCACCTGCTGCTCCTCTGCAGCTCCTTTCTCCCTTAGTATGAAAGAAAAAANTTCATCTTCTCTATATGTTACCATTTGTCCCTTTCCACTCCCTCCCACCTGCATGAGAGAGGCTCCTGCACCCTCATGTGGGACTTCCCTCCTTCTTTCCCCTCTCTCACTGGGGGAAAAAAAAAAAAAAAAGAAAACCTTTGTTGGCTCCAGGAT
>VWYO01018525.1:73119-83975 GCA_013400275.1 Rhadina sibilatrix
TTCTTTTTTTCAGGGGGAGCATGGATCACAACAGCTCACTCCTTTGGGTATTACCTCTTAATTCTGTTTTGAGCGTTAATGTGATTAAGTTTCATTTTAACAGCCGCTGATTGCTCCGTGTGGATGCAGCCTGGAACCTGCGCACAAGCCCACGTGGGCGCTCACAGCCCGGCGGGCGAGGCTCCCAAAAGAGGCAGCCCCACCTCCACCCTGCCTTCCCCTCCCGCGCCCGAGGCCTCACGGTCTCGGCAGTGTCTTGTGAGCATCGAGTTTTCCTCCTTCCCGTTACCAAGAGGTGCTTTTGCAATGGGAGATGTTGCAATTTGACGTTTTGCACCTCTCGGCACCTCCTCTCCGGCGTTGCCGCACCCCAAAAGAACGGCCGCGGGCGCCGACTCCCGTAACCATCGCTTTGGAGCAGAGCTGGCCAAGCCAACCAGCCACACAGCTCACAGAAGAAAGCATCACGGACAATTGCAATCATATAGACAGAACTTCCTTGGATTTTGATATGACAAGCAACTTTGTTAAAGTACAGAAAGCAAAGAAACAGCATCTACTCAAATACTGTGCCGCTACAGAAAGTGTCCAGCACCAGCAGACAAGCAGGAACGAAGCTTTTCCCTATTGCTTCGTTCGTTTTATCCCCAATTTTTTTTTTTTTTTTTTTTAAGCTTCTCTAAATTTGCAACACACTGTAAAATGCAAGGGAAAGAAGCACACGCGGCTGAGGCAAAGAGCACAAACCCTTCTGACTGTAAACAGGATTTTGCTTTTCTCCTCTTTCCCCCACCCCAAGGATGGGAAAGTTTGACCTCTTTATTCCCCCTCTGCAATGTATTAATCAGGCACCAAAATAAGGAATCTATGAAAAAATATTTGGTGCAAATTAGGTAACAGCAACATGTCCACCACAAGATGAGTAGGGCATCAAACACAACATTTCTTAAGCTAACATGCTCCAGCTGCCATCCATAGAAATAGCTAAAGGACCCCTAACATGTTTCTACATATTTGAGAGGTATATATACAATCCCCATTAAAAGCAGGATTGACAGGCCGGACTACCACAACTAGTTCCTTCATATTCAACACTAAAATCTTCTGCAGCACGGGGTCTCTGAGCTCCGGGAATGCCAGCTCCCTTTCACTGGGCCTGTATCCTGCGTATATGTGCAATATCTCCTACTGCTAGATATTGTATCACCACCTCCTTCTCCTCACTAACGTGCCTGCAGACTTCCCCTCTCAATCAAATGGCTCAGAAGGCATAAAAATTTCGCTGCAAGGGCTTATGGCCATACGACCTGGTAAGGAAAATGGTGTGTCCAGCTAGTCTTTTCAGCTGTCCGAGCCGAGCTGTGTTTCAATGTCCACCCTGCAGATCGGGCACTTCTTGCTGGTGGCCAGCCACTGGTCCACGCACACTTGGTGAAAGAGATGCATACAGGGCAACCGCCTGCAGGGAATAAAACACCACTGTTAGGATGGAGGAGGTCCAAGGGACCAAGAAGAGCTGAAGAACAGCATCTGGGGCTGTTTCGAACATGGGAAACACTGCTGTGGTGACACCATTGCCACCAAGGTCTTGCAGCCTTTCCCAGCCATGCCAGTTCACAAAGGGCAGTGGGCTGGAGATGGTGTCCTCATTGGCCTATTAGAAACCCCCACACCATTCTAAATTGAGTTGTTCCAGTTATTAATTGTTCTGGCTGCTAATTTTTAACCTTTCAGGAGCAAGGTTATACTCCAAAGCCTCTTAGTTCTTCATGGTTGTGTCATGTTAGCAGTCAGGTGGGTCCACACCGTTCCTACATGGGCGTTCCCAGGGAAACCTGGTCATGTTTTACCTACACCTCTGCCAACATCACACATCCCACTTGTGATACACCTTGAACCACAAGAACCCACAGCCCTTTTGGTAGCTCAAAAGGATCAGGGCTTTTCTTGACAATTAAAGGGTGAGATGCAGACCTGGGTACTTCTCACCTGCAGTCCCTTCAGCCATGATAGTTCAGCCCCTTGCAATTTCTTGTACCTATCCTCTGTCACAAGCAGAGATTTGACCCAGTCAACAGCCTGGGATGTCCGTTAGAGACAACTGGAGCTCTGTTGGCTGGGGATGGCTCTCTGTGACCATGTGGGCAGAGTAATCCTACTTATTCTACAATAAAGCAGCTGTGTCTTGGACACAAGCCCAACCCTCCTGGACTTCACAATAACACTGCTTTTTATCATACTTTGGTCATCTGTCAGGCTCAAATGCTGATGACCCCAAGCTCCAGATGGTTGTCAGAGATCAGTCTGACCTACCCTTCTCTGAAACTTTGCCACCTGACCAGCTGGCACAGCCTGGAAGCAGATGATCCAAACCCAGGGAACACTATAAAAACTTGACCTCCTGCTGCTGCAGGGCTCTTCCCACCTACGAGCCATACCAGTGTCCATCTGCAAAGCATTTGGGTTCCCAGACCCTGCAATAGCCCAGGTGAGTTTCTCAGGACAAGAGACAACCCCACCAGTGCACAGCTGCGTTAATGCAAATGAACACAACTCAGATGGCATCGAGAGGCAGAGGAGGGGATGAAAGGATCTCACCTGACGTCCTCTCCGTCTTCAAGCATGGACAGACAGATTGTGCATTTCTCGTCAGTATCTGACTCCTCGCCATCGTCTTGCTCAGCTTTGCCTTCCTGTGGTCTTCTCTGCAGCAAGGTTAAAGACATCATTTGGTTAGACCTTGCCTTTCTAATGCTCTCCCAAGCCTGGGTAGTTGCAGGAAGATAAATAACAAGATCTCCATCTATCAGCCAGATCCTCCAGCTCAGAGAAGCCAACCCAGCCAAAACAGCCAGCAAGATGAGTTTGCCACCAGCATGCTGCAGGTTGGCAGGTCTCCTCCTGGGGCTGGTGGCAGTGAGGCTGGCGGCAGTACTCCAAGGAGCAGCCTGTCCTCTGCTGCCCTAATATAGCCCCACACCACTTCCTTTCAGTGGGGATGGCCCCATGGTCTCCTTTGTTGGAGGCTTCTCCATGGCGAGACCCCAAAGTTCATGGTGCCACCACTGCCGGGAAGGGCAACTGCTGTGCCCCATGCCAGCTTGGCCACTGGCCCAGCCTCATGCTGCACCACAGGGCAGTGCTTAGCCTGTCAGCTCCCCTTTTTTCCCTCTCCCCACACATCCATTCCTACTCATATTGTTTTCCTGTGTTCTCTGGAGACGCGATAAGAGACGAGTGCAGCAGGAATTACCTCACCTCCAACCTGGGCAATCCAACATCCCTACCCTCCAGCCGGGAGCCACCGGCCCAAGAAATCACTACCCAGACTCTTCCCGGTTTCTGCTTAGCGCAACCCAGAGATGTGCCACCCGTTTCCTCGTGGGCAGGAGGTCAGCTCCGACGGAGAAGACACCCCTGGTGAAAGCCAGGGGAGGACAAGGCCCCCCGGGCCGCGGGGCCGCCGCCCTCATGGGCGGGCGCGGGGCAGCACCGCTGGCATGCAGAACGGGGCGGGTTTGCATGCACGAAGCCCCCTTGGTGGTGTGCACTTTCTTACCAGGTGCGGACAGGGGGGAAATTGCACCCGCTGGGTGGGAGAAGGTTGAGACCCTTTTGAAAATTTGGCCCGCAGCTTCCTAGCCTAGAAGTGAGAAACAGGCAGCTGAGCTACCGCCACCGCTTCCGCCCCGGGAGCCCCGCCAGTTAAAGCACCGCGGCTGGGTTTGACATTCCACCCTCGCCTCGGGGGATGCTTTGCTTGATGGTGCCACTGTGCCAGCCCTGAGGACTGCGACCCACCGAGGTCCTTCCTTCTGCCTGCTCTGTGCCCACAGCCCTCGGCTGACTGAGAGGGGCTGGCAGCCATGTTTTGGGGCACTCACCTTCTTGTACTTGTGGGGGAAGGTGAATCTCTCGATGGTGTTCTGGACGGCGCCCCGGCTCACGCTGCCCAGCCTGTCCTCCAGCTGCAGCAGTTCCTGCGGCACAGGAACATCAGGAAAGTGCCATCCCCACTGTTCCCAAGGCACTGGGTCCCACCACACAACCATGCCTGCCTGCAACCGAGGCTCCGTCCTGTCCTCTCCTCAGTGGAAATGTCCATCAAACCCAAACCAGCCATGCTGTAATGATGGATCTGATCCCTGGCACTTGGGATAATAATTAAGAGCTCAAGGCAAAGAGCTTGATACCCAGTATTTCACAAATTAGGGTGGGATTCGAGCTTCATCTGACAGGCTGGGAAACAAAACCCCATAGAACTGGAGCACTTTGTTCACAGACATGAAAGGAGCCAGAGTTAACCCAAGCCAGACCCAGGCGCCTTGGTGTAAACCATCTTTTACCAAACTTAACCTTGTCACTTCCCAGTTATTACTAAAATTGATGGCAGATTCATTGCAACTGCCAGGCCCACAAAAGACAGTCTTACAGCTTTATACCAGAGCTTGCATAAAATCACAGCACTTTAAAAATTATTAATTCTCCAGATACGTACTTCGTAGCTCTCCCGCACAGCAGACGTGTGCCTGCTTGGGTTCAGTCCCTGAAGAGCAAGCAGCTGAAGCTGGGGGTAAGGGTAATTTCTGATTTCATGAACAACCTGAAAAAAGGGAGGGAGAAAAATAAAGCCACCTGTACTTGCCTACAGAAAACCCTTGTGTGCCCTGATGTAAATCTAATGCTTTAAAAATTCAAATTGAAAGAGTAGATTGACACTTTCACTAATTTAAACCTTTTTATAACAAAACATATGTAGTTTTACCAAATACATTTCCTATAAATGATACCTAAGAACATGCACTTCTTCCAAATAAACTATTATAATAACATCATGGTTCCAAACTCCCAACATGGATTAGATTACAATGAAATTTTATTTCATTTAAATGGGTAGATTTCTGTTCATCCAAGCTTTGTGTGTATATATATATATATATATATATATGTGTGTGTGTGTGTGTGTGTGTGTGTGTGTATTTTCTTTTAGGCTAGCTTTAGTACACAGGCATCAGGGTCTGACTACAGCACAAGGGAAAAGCACCCTCATGGGATTTCTGAGGATGTTTTAAGGATTTGCAGTGCTTGGCGTGACTTAGATCCAAATACAGCACCCTGCTAGGAGAAGGGGTAGAAAATTACCCCAGTCAGACTGTCTTCTCATCAATCCCACCTCCACCTGTGCAAGAGGTCATGCAAAACCTTTACAGATGGCATCAAAGCTGACGTAGGGGGTAACGATGTGATGAGGGATGGTCCTTGGGGCTGACAAAGGCAGTTACCCACTGACAATCCCTCTGCATACAAAAACTCCTGCGAGACCACAGTTCTTTCCAGTATGTAAAAACATTATTAATATTAACTGCTGGGTCTCTCACATCCTGCCCATGCTTTGCAGACCAGCTTGTGAACGTGGTGCTGCAAACGATGGGCCAAATCCTTCCAGAGCAGCTGAGCTTTTCTTCTCTTTCTCTAATCCAGTGCAGTGATGCAACATTATCCTTTCAGACACTCCCTCCCACGGCCGGAGATAAGTGGGATTTGCAGAAGACAGGTGATAGAAAGATAGCAGCCTTTATTTTGACTGCTTTCTGGCAGACAATGCATAAAACATTTCTCAGTAGAAGCATTTCACTTACCATCTGGGTTGAGGATGTGCTTCTGGGGAAATGGTGCATCCGAGGTGTAGCCAAGTAATGCTGATAGGGCTGGGGCACCGGCCGGACCTGGAACTGGGCGTGAGTCAGCCCCGCGTCCACGCTGAGGTCCCTGTGGGCACCAGGAGGAAGACGTGGCTCTGAGTGCCTGGTTATGCACAGGGGCTGCAGCAAACCAGACCAAGCTCACAGGGACACCTCCCCCTGCTGAGCTCTGGGCTGCTCTGGGCTCCTCTGCCTGGGGAGACACTACGGCTTGGAAGGGAGTTTCCTCAAGTTTGCGGAACCACCCACCAGGCCACCACCAAGGTCTGGGGGGCTGCTTCTATGCCAGATAGCATTTGAGTTATTTAGGGTCAAGAGCTGCACAGATGCACCCCGCTAATTTCAGGGCAAGAGCATTTTGGTGGCTCAAAAGGATACCCAGGCGCAGCAACTCAACCTGGTCAGACCAGAACCTTCCTGTGCTGCCAGCGCTGCAAACTATTACAGTTTGCCTTGAATATTTTGCAGGGATACAGACAGTTACTCAAGGGACTCAAAAATGAACCATTCTGGTAGCTTTTAGAAGCTAGATGGGCACTTTTAGAAGCTAGATGGGCTTTTTTGATGTGCCTGTGCTCTCCTTAGAGGCCTCCCAGCCCAGATCATGGCAGGTCTTGGGGAGTCTAAGGACACTGTGCCTTGCCTGAATCCAGCCTCAGGGTGGTGAGGATTTGAGGTGTAAGGGTGGTGAGGCCCTGGCACAGGTTGCCCAGCGAAGATGTGGCTGCCTCTGGATCCCTGGCAGTATCCAAGGGCAGGCTGGACAAAGCTTGGAGCAACCTGGGATAATGGAAGATGTCCCTGCACATGGCAGAGGTTGGACCAAGATGATCTTTGAGGTCTAGTCCAACCCAAACCATTCTGGAATTCTATGAACTCCAGAACTGTGATTTGTGCAAAAAATACAAAAGTTTCAAGAAATGTCTGGATGAGGCTGCTGCAGGAAAGGGCTAACACCAATGGTGCAAGACATCCCTGGTGGCCCTGCTTGCCTGAACACAGCCTGGCCTGGGTGAGCAGAGATGGAGCTCAGCTTGGTGAATCCAGGCACTTTTATCCTCCAGAAACCTAACCCAGCTCAACCCCCGGATTGTCATAACCAAGATCCTATCAAACATCACAGCTCTGCTCAATCCAACACACAAACTACAACCCCACCACTACCACACCATGTGGAGGGAGTGGGCCTAATGCAGCATCTCCATCTCTAATCCAATTAGCTGATCCCTGCTCTCTCCAGCCTAAGTGCCACTCGGCAAACGAGTGTTTTGAACATCATTCACTTTATCGTCATTACAAAATCCAGCACTCTGATAACAATTGCCTTCACATTTCCCAGAGCAAAGCTAATTTGAGCACAAGGGTGGCTTCCCATTTCAGCCTCTAACTTCTCCTCCCCTGTATGGGGGACAGCAGCAGTGTGTACCACAGCCTCTTAGGAGCAGCCCAGACATGTCTTCCAGCTTTCACCCACCAGAAGATGGGGACCTGAGAGGACAGAAGATGCAGAAATGCTTCATCCAGAGCAGCCTGTGCACCAGCATAGCAGCACCAGTGCTCTAGAACTCCCTAATACCTGCACCAATCTGGATGCAATGATCCTCATGGGTCCCTTCCAGCTCAGGATATCCTGTAGTTCTATGATTCTAAATTGAGGCCAGGAGAGGGACTACCTTTGCTGGTAGCCATGTGCTAGACAGACAAAACTCGGCAGAGGATAAAACAAAGCAGGAAACTGGCAGGAACACAACCAGGGTGAGAATCGACAGGTCTTAGCACTTTCCAGCTCTTGTGTCCCGATTCTGGATATTTACCCAATTGCTTAAGGTTGTTCCCAGGTTGCTGGAGGGCTCAGTTGGAAATCAGGAGGCTTTGGGTCCATTCCCAGCCCTGCCACCTTCCTGATGCATGCCCTTGATCCACTTCCTCTTTGCTTTTCCATATTCCCTGTCTATGAAATAGATCTGGTAATTCACAGGGTGCTTTGAGATCAAGGACTGAAAACATCTCTCAAAGGTGAGTGGCCATTATTAAACTGCATGAGTAATTGCAATAACAGGACTGCTGAGCTCTTTGTGCAGCTAGACACTGAGACACTGAGGCTCCTGAAGTGATGCTTTGGGTCTACAGATGTGTCCAAAGAAGAATACAACACAGAACTGTGTTTTCCGAGGGTTTGGGGCTGAAGAAGCAGATCACAATCGCTGAGGGAGAATGGAACTAACCATTATTTTCTAGCCCATGCTACATGAACAGCTGTGCAGCATCTTGATGCTCAGGGGAGAGGTTCAGGAGCTGTGGCACTTGTGGTGAATGGGCTGCCAACAACCAAGGAGTGAAGGGTAAGACACCAGGTAACAGGCAGGATGGTCATCACTACCTCATCATCATGTGTGTGCAGAAGATGATTTAAGGAACCAAATGGGAGTTTACTTATTCCTCACCAGAAGATTTCAGTCGGGGTTGGGCTGCTTCAGACAACTGATCTTTCCTCCAGCCCCACTTCCACCTCCTGTGGCAGCGCCCACCACCTACAGCCCCTGAGACAACACTGCTGTGGCTGCTCATCCAGGGGTAACACACCAGAGGAGGGTTTTATATTTGTCACTGGGCAAAACTGTATGTGTGCCCCAAGGGAAAGTGAGTCACCCAAACACATGCTCACCGTGTATGATTTCTGCCACCCCACTCATTGGGTTTTATAAGGCTATGGAGCAACAGAGGGGAGAAAAGGAGGGAGGGGGAAGGCACTTAATGATGCTTTATCAGATACTTCTAATGATCATAATTAAGCACTCTGAGCTGAAAGAATCGTTCTATCCAGATGGTACATGAACTGCTTTGCAAACCAACCCGAACAATGTCATCCCGACCACATTCAGCCCACAGGAGTGCCAATAATGGGAACACCTGAGAAGAAAATTGCAGAAGGATGTGGTCATATTTTAGATTGTGTATTATGCACTGAAGAAGGAAAAAGGCAACAACCCTGGGTTAAAAGGACTTTTCATTTGCAGAGTGGAGTGCTCAGATGTTAGGAAATGCCATCATTAAGACTTCCTGTGCCATTTTATTTCGGTCCCCTTGTGCAAATACATTGTGATTGTCTCTAATTACAAGCTCATGCTATTTTTTCCATTCAGTGAACAGAATGGACTTTGCTCAGCTTACAAGCAGCTACTCAGAAGAATGTTTTTATTTTGTCATTCTTTTGACCAGGTTACCATACTTTATTAACTGTTCAAGGGCTCTCAACCTCCTCTGAAAATTAAATGAACAATTTCCTGTAAAGCTTTTCCTGGTATTGAACACTACAGTTGGAGAATGATGGAACAAATCTCCATTCATACCACCCTGCATGGCAGGGTAGCAAGGTGCTCCCTAATTTGGACCACAGAAAATATTATGGCCTCTGGGTTTTGAGTGCCTGAAGGACAGCAAAGGGTCTAGTTCAGGCAGACAGCGGTCTACAGGAAAGAAATCCCCTCTGTGCCCTACAGCACAAAGAGCAACTTGGGAGAATTAATACTTGGCTTCACTCTAAATCTGTAGGTGAAAAGTTATGGGCAACAACAATGGAGTGTGCCTAAAGTGGGGCAATGGAGCTGGGGAAGGCTCTGGAGCACAGGTCTGATGAGGAGCAACTCAGGGAGTCAGGGGGGCACTCAGCCTGGAGAAAAGGAGGCTCAGGGAGGACCTTCTGGCTCTCCACAACTCCCTGACAGGAGGGGACAGCCGTGGGGGGAACAGGATCTGCTCCCAGGGTACAAGGGACAGGAGGAGAGAAAATGGCCTCAAGTTGTGCCAGGGGAAGTTTAGATTGCCTGTTAGGGCAAGGAGCTGTCAAGCCCTGGCACAGGCTGCCCAGGGCTATGCTGGAGTCCCCACTCCTGGAGGGATTTAAAAGCCATACGGATGTGGCACTTGAGGACATGGGTCAGTGGTAGCCTTGGCTGTGCTGAAAAATGGTTGGTCTTCATGGCCTTAGAAGGCTTTTTCCAACCTAAATGATCCAATTATTTATCTTTATAGGAGGCTTCCACCCCCTCACGGATCTCTCAGAGATGAGTTTTCCCACTGCACTCTCCCCACAGGGTAACTGACTCATTAGCTTCCATCAAAGCCCTGATCCCTGACGGCATTCCCCAACACCCCTTCCCACGACTTTCTGAACACCTCGCTGGATGCAGCAATGGAACGGGGATCACTTACCAGTCCGTGCCCTCTGCCAAATACCTGGGCTGGGGCGCCATGGGTTGTGGAGTCTGCAGTTGGTGGCTGAAGTCGAAGCTGGGGTGCAGGCGATGCGGCTGGACAGACATGCGCTCTTGGGCCCGCCTGCGGGGAGGACAGCAGCAGCAGGGAGGGTCAGACACCAGGGGCACTGGGATTCCTGGCAAGAACCCCACGGGCAAACCCCAAAGGCTGGGCTTGTGGACAAGTGCCCAAAGCTAAGCGCTCCTGGCAGGTGTAGGGATGCTGGGAAGAGGAACCCAGGGCTGTCGCTCCCCCACAGCCATCACGTAGCAATCCACTCCCAGGCCCTGTGGCACCCACATGGGCTCAGTTTGCAGGAGATGCTCTCTGCTGGCAACATGCAGAGGAAAAGGGGAAACCAAGCTACTTCTCAGCAGCTTTGTGCAGTTTGGACTATTTCCTTTTTTGCTACAGTCAGCCCCATAAACAAAGCACAAAGGTAAAACATGCCCCTGCTTCAGCGGTGATCCATCATCACAAAGAAGCTGCAGGTTGTCTTTCCTCCCGTGCAGTCCATAAACTCCTGGGGAACCTCATTCATAACCAGATTACTCACGAGTGACTGAAAGCAAAATTTACTCTCACTGGCCTTTGCCAACTTTTCTTTGGATGATGGACAGGCCAGGCTGAGTTCCAGGTCCTTCTCCCTCTGCTCTGCTGCTATTGCAGGCAGGGAAAAGAAAGTGCTAGAAAATACAGCAAGGTTTTTCTAGGGATTTGAGTCTCATGATTATTGCTTATTTGAACTACTCAGGGGAAGAGCGTGTGCTGCTGGATCAGTGTCCACATTTGGCAAGAGGCAAGGTGGATGCACAAGCAGGATTTGCATTACAGACAGACTCCTACCCTTTTCTTCCTGGCAAGTTACCTCTTACCAGTGGAACCATCATTAAACAA
>VWYO01018525.1:94491-106709 GCA_013400275.1 Rhadina sibilatrix
TAAACCAAAAAAAAAAAAAAAAGAGATGAGGTGGGACTCCTACCAGGGCCTAAGCTCAGCATTCAACAAAATCAAAACCCAAAACATGGTGTGATTCTTAGGGTTGTTCAATGCAGGGCTGGGAGTTGGACTGAATGATCCCTATGGGTCCCTTCCAACCCAGGATAATCAGTGATTTTGTGATTTACAGCTGGCAGTGACCAGAATTAAATCAGTGTATTTACAGAAAAATCATAGGTAGTTAAGGGTTGGAAGGGACTTAAAGATCACCTAGCCCCAGCCCCCCACCTCTATTTCCATCAGGAGTGAAGAGGTGCTGAATGCTGGGGATGGGAACCAGCAAGAGTGAGGGATGGGATACAGCCAGGCAGCCTGGACCCATCACAGGAGGGAGACAGCTGTTTATACAGCACTGGACGAGAGGTTTTTTTCCTGCAACTCTTTCCCACTAGCTACAGGGGGAAAAAAAAGTTTTGTTGAAGATGATGTTTCACAGCAACGTGTTGAATTCAACAATATTTTCCAAGGAGGAAGGAGAAACACTTCAGCAGCGTTGCTACACTTAAAGCTGTCTTTTTGCTTTTATACTTCTCACTGTGTTTTAATTATAGCTTTATTCTCAGTGTTGAATTCGAGGGTGTGTTTGAGATTTTTGGATCATCACATTAAAAAAAAAATAAAAAAATCCAAATTGCACTGAGAGAAAATGTTTTCTGGGATTTAGTGGTCCCAGTTTCACCCCTCCCCTCTCAGGCCCTGCTGCCTGCAGGGAGGAGTGGTCCCAACAGCCTGGCATGATGTTCCTCACCCAGCCCACCTTTTTCTCCCCAGGTTGCCTTGTTTCTCCTGGGTTTAGGCCCAGCCCTGCACATCAGCCAGGAACAGGCTCTGGAGGAAATGTGGCTTTGGAGTTGTTAAAAAGCCCCTCTGAGTCGTTGTTTTGTTTTTTTTTTTTAATAACGTTTCTCCTTTCTGCTTGGTCTGAAGGTAGGAGTAGGAACAGCTGACAGGAATCACTTGACCACAACTCCCATGCTAAAAGCAGGAATCACACTGCACGTCTCAAAGGCATTTTTGGGCTGCAGGGCTTATGCCTGAGCAAAAATCCAGCAATTCCAAGGGCAGAGAAGGTTTGGCTGGTACCTGAACTTTAAGGCAACTCTTGGGGCTTTGCCCATCAGCAGAATTCTATCTGCTCAGCTATCCCTTCTCCCTCACCACCATTCCATACAGCTCCTGTGTGGAGCCCAAACCTGTTCTGCATTGCTCTACACTGGAAAATGCAAAAAAAAACCCCCAAAAAACTAGAGTATTCCCAGTTTGTGGGATGATATCTGGGCTCAAAGACTCTTCTTCAGGGTCTGGCCAGTTATATCAAATTAAAAAAGAAAAAAGTTGAAAAGGAATTGGAGTGGGTCTGCATCCCCTTTGGTCAAGAGAGGCAATAAAGCTCATCTTTTGTGGGTTTATATTACCAGCAGGGTGATACATCTATGGGAATGAGTCTCCAACCTGGAAATGTGATAATTAACCAGGGGAAGGAATTTATCCCCTATTTAAAAATAAGCAATAAAAAAAACTGGCGTGACAGCAGCCTATTACTTGGCTCTCCCTGCAGAGAGCAATGGGGAAGCACTTGGAGCAATCCCTATCTCTACCCTTGGGAATGTAAAAACGTGCTGACTTGTGCCTTCAACTTTGACAGGCAGTGATAGGCTGCAGCCAGTTGTTTGGAAAAGGAAATTCAATACTTGTGTTCCCAATGTTTCCTTGCTTTCGCAGTGTCCAAAGCCCTCCCCAGGCATTTGGAAGTGCTCAACACCTGCCTTACAAACACTCTTAACTGCTCCTAATGACTGGCCAGGGAGGTTTGCAGCAGCTCCCTCCTACCAGTAATGATATGCAGGACATCCAGAAACAGGCAAAATGCCAAAACCATGGGGAAAAAAAAAAAATAATACAGCCAGACACTGCAAGGGCCTGTCAGGGTCTTGGGGGCTGCACTGCATCGTTCATGGAGCCTCTTAATTTTGTGACAGCCCCAAACCAAAACCCTCCTCACAAACACTACCAAGCCTGAGGGGTCTGAACTCCGCATGGAGTTTTAATTTTTAACCCTTCCCCAGAGGTGGAGTCCATGGGAAGAGCCAATGCCCCCAGCTGACTCTGTTTAAGCAAGAGGCTGTGTGATGGCCTCTGGTTCACACCTGCATGAGCCGGGCACCAGCCCAGGACAGGCTGCAGGGGCTTGGGCAGGAGCAGAGTCCTGTGATATGGCCAGGCACTCGGGATCCAGGGATTATCCACAGCCCTGGCAGCTACAGCACCCCAAGAATGTGCCAGCCTCAACATCCTCTCCCTCTGCAGCAGCCTTTGGGTGAGGACCAGTGGTGGTGGTCTTGGCCTCTGCCTCTCCCACACACGTTATGTCCCCCCAAGAGGGATTTCCAGTGGAGGCTTCCCATTCTGTTCCCCCACTATCAGCAAAGAGGGCAAGGACGCCTTTTTTTGGAAGGCATTGTTTGCCTGACCTGCTTTAAACCTCCTCTCTGGGGAGAGATTGGAACAGACTTTGAAACCTACCCTGAAAACACAGAGGAGGCTGCTTTGGGTGGGTTATTCTGCATCAATCCCCATCCGTCTCTGTTTTGCATGCATTAATTCCCCACCCACACACCCGTTGTTTTAAATGGGACTGTAATAACCAGCTGGGTTTTCCTGAAGGATTTATTTATCTGCATCTTAAGCCCAGGGGTGGGAGATTCCCATCCATCATGTCCACAGAGCTGCAGGGTGGCAGTGGTTTGGGGGGGACAGGTTTGGGGAACGGGTGGAATGTTTCACCATTTCTAGGAACAGCACATCAGTTTGGATGGGGGATGTTTGGCAGCCCAGCCTTTCTTCTTGGCTGGCTCTCTGGCAAATCAGCCCTTAAGCCAGAACATTTTGGCAGGGAGTCAGAACATGGGACATCCCCTTGCAAAGGGATTGGTTGATGATAGCATGTTGCAGGTCACCCTCTGGGCTTTATCCTAAATCCTGTAATCCCATATCAGGTAGGGTGCAAAGGATTTACCAGCCTGCATGAGACCCTCAGAGTGCCAGGAGGGCAACTTGTGCAGTACCTGACACTCAGGGAAGGCAGTATAATCTATAGTTGAGTTTTTTACAGATGGTTCAGAAGCCACACCAAGAAATGTCCCTCCTCACCCCAGAAGGCAGTAAAAGTTCAGCAGCTGGTTCCTCTTTCAAGTGACATTACACAGAATACAGGAGCATCTTACAACTGCTAAGGTACAGAAAATGAGGATTATCTCTTAAGAGAGAGCAGATGCTCCGAGGAGGTGGGTGTGTTGGATGCAGTGCCAGAACAATGCTAGCAAATCCCCTGTAAAGCACTCTCAAGTTCCCATCCTGAGCCTAAGAGCTCAGCCCCACAGTCAGAGCAGAGCCCTCAGAGTAGGGGATCGATTGCACCTGTGGAGCTCCTGCAAGTTCCCTGTCCCCACTGCACCTCTTCATTTAACTAACCTAAAGGATTTTGGAGTTCAGACCATCAGGTGTGTGCTGGTTTGAGGCAGCTGCTTGCACCCCCAGTAGCAGGAGCCAGGGTGCATCCCGAGGACCAAGGCTGGCGTGGAGCTGTGTGAGGTGCAGGGGAGGCTGGCAGCGAGCTGGCACAGATCAGGGCAGCTCAGCAGTTCTTTACCCTGAACTGACTTGAACTCAGGTTTGGGAAAACCCCAGCTACTCTGAGTCCTGCCACGCTGTGTCCTGGCAATTCCCCTTCTGCGCTCCGTGAATGAGAAGTCTGTGGCTAAAAATCAAAGATCCTGGAAGCCTGTTCCCTATTAAATTTAATATCCCGAACTTTATAGGTACATGTCACTCCAGGAGAGACAGAGCTATGTTTAAAGTACAAGGGAAACGTCAGATCCTTGATGTGGAAATAGTTCTTACTTTACATTTCTGCATGAGGTCCTGGCATGAGTTAGTGCTGCTAAGCCCTGCTGTAATAACATATAAAGGAAAACTCTAACCAAACAGCAAAAAGTATGTATTTCATACAGCTAAATGTAAAGTCATCCATCTAAAAAAGCCTGTACAGGTGCTATTTGCAGGTGTCAGGCTATCTGAGGGAAAGTGAATTTTGGTAATCAGCAAACCATGAGCTCCCAGAGCCCCAGCAGCATCTGAAGGCACAAATGTTTGCTATATAAAAAGCAGGAGGTGGGGTTCCTTGGGAGCAATAAGCGCCTCCGATTGATGCCAAGGCTGGGAAGGAGGCTTGGAGAGGAGCCCAAGCATTCACCATGGAGGGAGGCACTGCAGGAGAGCTGTGATTCCACATCAGAACGAGCTAAGGTAAAACCATGGTTGAGCAGAGCCTAAAATGCTGCTGCACATGAGCTGGGCAGGACGAGGTTTATCCTCATCAGGCAGGCAATGAGCCTGACAAAACCCAGAGGCCAGGTCTGGCCTGCAGCAGGCACAGCCTGAAAACGTGGGGCACCACGTGCCCACAGCCAAAATCCCTTCCTCAGCACCAGGGTTGGTTGGTTTCCTAAAGGACATCCCCTCGCTCACACAGGAATTAATTTTGGGATGTGGGATGGAGAAGGTGACAACAGCTGTCTCTTCCAGCATGGAAAACCACCTGCTTGTGGATATTTTCCCCTCCCTCTGAAGCCAGAGGAGACTGAGGGCAAGGGAGTCGCTTTTCCACCACAACGGGAAGAGGAAATCACATTCCTGCTTATTCCATCATAGAATCACAGAACAGCCTGAGCTGGAAGGGACCCACAGGATCATCCAGCCCAGCCCCTGTCCCTGCACAGGCACCCCAACAACCCCAGCCTGGGCATCCCTGGCAGCGCTTTCCAAATTCTCCTGGAGCTCTGGGAGCCTCAGGGCCGTGCCCATTCCCTGAGGAGCCTGGGTAGTTGCAGCACCCTCTGGGGAAGAACCTTTCCCTGAAATCCAACCTAAACCTCCCTGGCACAGCTCCAGCCATTCCCTCAGGTGTTATCACAAATTGGTTCCTATTTAATCCATCAAGAATATCCCACAGGGCTGCACATAACCCCACTGGATGCTGAAGATACAGCTCCCTGTCATTTCCCTACAATTGGCTTTGGATCTGGCCTCCCTGAGAGAGTTAGGACTAAGTCAATGTTTCCATCATCAACCTCACTTCTGAGGGGCTCGTAACTCGCAGCATTTGTGCTCTCACAGTGCCAAAACCTGGCGCAGAAACACATGGCCCAGATGCAGTTTTATTTGGTAATAAATAGCTTAAATCTCATAAGCTATTTTTCATTTTGGCTTAAACGTGTAAAACGGGAAGAGAAAAATGTGTGGGATTTTTTTTTTTTCCTACCTTCCAATAATTTTGGAAAAGCGGATTATAATGAGTAATGGCAGGCTTTTTTTTTTTTTTTTTTTTCAGATGCAAACAGCCAACAATGCTATTTCTCAAACCTTTTGCCCTTTTTACATCCACTTTTTAATAGGATTGATCTCAGTGCCATCATTGCAGCCTCGGTGTTCTGGGGGTGTTCTGGATTGTTCTATTTTTGGCACGTGAAGCCTGGAGTTCCCTGAGAGTTGAGACACAGCGGAATTCCACAAGCCCTTTAACCAATGGCAGTAAGATTTTGAGGATGCATTGCTGTTTTAACCGTGCCTCTGCGACCTCACATTTCTCTGGAGTTCAGCAATTATTGCATCCCAGCCCTCTCTGCCCAGCCCTTGGCTGAGCACTGGCTTTCGTCAGCAACCCGCCGGGATTTCAGCACTTTCGGATTTACTCCAAACTCAGACTTTGCTCTACCTACTCCAGCTACTTCCCAGTGGCCAAAAGCCAGGGAAACGCCCCAAACCCCCAGCCCGAGGACTTGGCTGCCCTTCAAAAGTCCGCCTCAGCTGGAGCAGAGAGAAATAGTGATTTTTGCTCATATGGTCAGCTCCAGTCGGCGGAGGTTCCCCAGTGGGACGCTGGGCTACTGTCCAGATGGTGCCATTGCCGAGTGATTTGTTATCTGTGGGGCTGGGATTTTTTTCACAGAAGGCAGTGAGGGGGATTCAGGGAATGAGAACGTTGCACTGGTGTGGGGAGCTGGGCTGATCATGGGTCAGAGGCATGCAACATAGTCCAAGGAGGATTCTGCGGATTTCATGGAAATCCCAGCATGGTTTAGGTTGGAAGGGACCTTTAAAGACCATCTTGTTCCAGCCCCTCTGTCATGGACATCTTCCACTATTCCAGGGTGCTCCAAGTGCAGTCCAACCTGGCCTTGGACACTCCCAGGGATGGGGCTGAATGATTTGCTTCTCTGCAAAACCTGTGCCAGGGTCTCCCCACCCTCAATGGGAAGAATTTCTTCCTAATAGCCAATCTACATCTCTCTTTTTTTCATTTACAACCTTTCCCCTTGCCCTGTGACTATCTGCCCATGTAAAAAGTCCTCCTCCCTCCTTAACATTAGCACCCTTTGGGGTACTGAGAGGCTGCAATGAGGTGTCCCCAGAGCCTTCTCCACAGTCCTTTCCTATGTGTGCAGATCCCCTCATCCCCACATCCCCCTTTGCTGGGAAGGAGGGCTGAAGGCAAGGAAAGGAAAGATTCCCCCCAAACAGCTTCCCACCAAGTTTTCCATCTCAATGGAAACCCAGCTTGCAACCCAACAGCACAGACAGAGCCTCCCCATGCAGGGATCCCTTCCCTCCCTGCTAGATCCCAGCAGATCCAGTGAAGTCTTGCCTCCAGGAGGGGTGCGGGGAATTTTCTGTCTGGAAGCGAGGCAGGCAGCTCGTGCTGCAGAGCCCACCCCTTGTCCCAGCAGGACCCAGCCTGCTGTCAGCCCTGCGTGCAGGCAGCCTCCAGGAGGAGCGGGATGGCTCACATATGGTATGGATTCACAGAGGATCAAGCTGACTCACGGGCTGGGGGAGTGGTGAATCGGAAGAAAAACCCCCAAATACACAGGTACCTTTGGGGCCATCTGTCCTCGGAAATAGCAGCCATGAGCCACCTTACAAAGCACGCAGGAGAAGAAGTCACTCATGTGAAACGACTCTGCCAGGACACAGCAGCCACACCCAAGGAGGAAGCATCAGCCTGCTGTATTTTTCGCGGGGGAAGTTTGTGGTGGAGGAAATGCAGCCCTGCATCCCTAAAGCAGCCTAGAGACCTCATAGTGCTTTTTGCCCAGTGCCTAAAGGGGCTCCAGGAAAGCTGGAGAGAGACTTTGGACAAGGGATGGAGGGACAGGGCAAGGAGGAGTGGTTTAAGCTGAAAGAAGGTAGATGTAGGGTAGATATTAGGAAGGAATTCTTGACTGTGAGGGTGGTGAGGCATTGGCACAGGTTTCCCAGAGAAGCTGTAGCTGCTCCATCCCTGGGATTATCCAAGGCCAGGTTGGAGGGGGCTTGGAGCAGCCTGGGATAGTGGGAGGTGTTGCTGCCCATGGCAGGGGATTGGAACTGGCTGAGCTTTAAGGTCCCTTCCAACCCAAACCATCCTGTGATTCTACGATCCAAAGGCGCCTCCAGCCACAGCAAGGCCTTCCCACTCCTCATTCACAAAGGGAATAACCCAGATCCCACAGCTGGGTCTTTGGAGGAAGCACTAGGCATGCTCCACGGTTGGGAAGGATTTGCTTAACATCAGCCTCGTGCCAGGAGTGTCTATGCAGATCCATGGGAGCTGGCTTCAGTCTCTCTGCAGGGAAAGACACAGCGGTGGGTCTGTGCTCCCTGCACTTGCCATCAATGGGTGCCTTTTATATTTTTATTTTAAAATTAAAGTCAATCGAGTAAAATTCAACTAGTCTGAGCAAGCAGACCCAGCCACCTCAGACGGAAAAGCTGCTGCAGAGCCAAAAGACCTACTCACACACACATTAAAGAAATAGGAACTAACAACAAATCCAGAATGAACCAAGCTGGGTGACAAGGGAGACCCACGTGCAAACCATCAACCCTGGTTTCATGAGGAATGAGCAGGTGAGGAGGAAAGGGACCCTGTCAACTAAGTCTGCTCCTTCCTTTCAGCAAAACATGACTTCCAGCAGTCTGGTCTCCATCAGGCAGAGCTAAACTGAGCTAAACCCATCACGGGGTGGGAAACGGGTCTGAGTCCAGCACCCTCGCACTGCTCCAGCCCCATGGCTGGGCAGGATGGGCACCTCATGGGATGGAGACCACTGGGGAGCTGGGGAAGCTGCTAAGGAGAAAAACATTCTTCTCACCAGAAGACAAGCCAAACCGGGTCATTGCAACTCACCTTGAGGCAGGGTTGCCAATGTAATGGCAGATGAGTGTATCTCCCTTTACCATTTCCTTCCAAAGAACTGCATCCTCCCACTGTGCGCCCTTCCAGGACCTGAGCTGACCTCCCACTATGATTTTTAGCATTCCTGACAGTGGTTTAGCTGAGCCTGCTCAGAAAGAAATATTTTTCCTCTCTCACGTGGATGTTGTTTTCATTACCTTGGAAACCTACACGCTGCCATTCAGCATAACCAGAAAGCACAGCAGGTACTGGGGGGCTACACAGCCCTCTGCCCTGCTGGACCAGCAAACCTCCTTGCTGCATTCCATTAACAGCACCAGGTTGCCACCATTATGTTGTTTTGCAAAGCCAGCCTTGCTGTTGAGAAATAAAAATGACATTCAGAAAGAATTTGACTCTCAGGGCTGCAGGCAGTGCTCTTAACAGAGACAACAAAATAAGAGGGTTTTGGTTAAAGGGTGAAGAATAACCTGTAAATTGTTGTTTAAGGGGCTGGTTAAGTGCCCTATAAATACAAAGAGTGAAAATGCCTGGAGCCCATGAGCTGTCACACTGCAGGAGGAAGGTGGGATGCTGTGGCATTTCTGCACCCTGGGCACCAGGCACTTTTTAACTGATGCATCCATCTACAACTTTCCAGGAGTAATCACTACCCCACTGCACATCAGAGGATATTCCTTTCATGCCAGTGAGTTTATTCATGTTAGCAGGGTTTCTCATATGAGCTTGTAGTGGGTTTAATAGGTGTGAGGTTCAGCTGCTCCTCAAACTCCTGGTCTTGGCTCTCTGGAGTTTGCGGGAGTAAGAGTAAGGAACGGGAAATTGGATGGTGGGGGAATGAATGAAGTGAGACCATCCATCCACGAGAGAGCCAAGGGATTTGCCAGTTAATTAGAACAATGCTATTAGGAGAGGGCTGGTGGCCTTGGGGAGAAGCCCTGCAGCCCTGTTGAGCTCTTCCCACATGCGCCTGGCCCCCGGTTAAACTGATGCTTTGACACCGCTTTTCCCAGATGAAATTCCTGCCCGGCACAGCTCCCGTACTGACAACTTTGATGTCAGATGAAGCCTTTAAAGACCTTCAAAAGGCTTTCAAACAAATGCAGGATGCGTTGATCTACCTAACAGGGAGCTGTCCCTCGCTGTCCCCAGGAGCCAGCACTGGAGGCTGGCAGACGGACAACGCTCCGTTTCACAGCTGCTGATTAAACTGCCATGACAATGCTCGGCACAACGCCAGATTAATTAGCGCTGGCCACATGATCTACAATTCCCTTTTGGCTTTAAAGAGGGGAAAAAAAAAAAAAAAAACAACAAAACCAAAGAAAAACCAACAAAAAAAATCTAAGGGTTTTACAAACTCATTTTCGTGCACCTCGCCGGCCTGACGCCTTCCCTGGAATTTTCTGTTCCTGAAGTTGTGTCTCTCTTTCACGGGGGCTTGTGCCATTTCTGGATGTTTAGAGGCAGGAGGAACTCAGAGCCTGTGTAGCTCTTGGCCTTTCGGAGAGGATGGACTAATCTTTGGCTGATATTTAGCAGAGGCTTGCAGCACCACACGCAACCTCCAGCTTGATACTGTTGTGACCTTTCAGCTTCATTTGCAAGACCATCTGAAATTTGTTTGATTTCGAGCCCTCTGCAGGGCCTTCAAGCAGGCTTTTCGTGGCATGGCAAGCCACAGCACACACAAATGAGTTGTTTCTCAGCTTGAATGGCACAGAGGGAGGGTGGCAAAGTGCAGGGAGAACCAGGGCTGATGACTGCACCCCGTTTTACAGAGGAGAGAGTGGGGATGGGGCAGAGCTGTCCTGGTCAGCAGAACCAGAGGGTGCTGGATCCAGGGCCAGATTCCCCCCCTCTGCATGTCTCCCATGGAAAGATGTTTGTACCAGGGCAGGCTGCTGTCATGTTGTTCCCATCCCACTCCCTCTTGGTGGTGCTTTCAGGATGAAAGACACTTTTCCCCCTTGGACCAGCTAAGGCCTCCCACAGGCCTGCAGAGCATTTTCTGTTCATCCCCTCATGTCCAAGGCCAGGTTGGATGAGGCTTTGAGTAAACTGGTCTGGTGGAAGGTGTCCCTGCCCATGGCAAGGGCTGGAAGTGGATAAGATTTAAGTTCCCTTCCAAAACCATTCTGCGATTCCACGATTTTCAGATATCACCCTCCCAGAGCTCCCATGACAGTAAGTGTGATACCACTGCTAGTAAGATGAACCAAATAAGAACAAGGCTGAGTTTCTACCAGTAGCAGCCTGGGTACCCCTATTTTTGCCTTACATGCAACTCCTTTTTCCCCAGCAGCAGGCAATTTTCTGCCCTGCAAACCATGGACACACATGACCAGGAGTGGGAAGCTGCATCCTGGAGGGCACTGGGTCAGCCCCAGGGAGGTGGGCAGCACATTTGCAGACTGTAAGATAGCTCAGCTTTTATCCATGTATCTTACTCCTTTTTCTTCTTATGGAGACATTTCCCTCCCAAAGAACCTATTACACTGTCATGGCCCTAGATCTCAGGAGTCATTCAGGAATTAGTAATCTGATCTTTTGTAGAATCATGGAATTGTTTGGGTTGGAAAAGACATCTAAGATCATTAAGTCCAACCATTCCCCGAGCACTGCCAAGTCCACCACTAAACCATGTCCCCAAGAGCCACAGCCACACATTTTTTGGACACTTTCAGGGATGGTGACTCCACCACTTCCCTGAGCAGCCCTATCAGAGAAGAATTTTTTCCCAGCCTCCAAATAGAATACCAGGAATATTTTATCTGGCACTGTGCCATCCCAGAGCTTCCTTCCTCCTGGCCCCAGAGAGACACCTTCTTCTGCTCCAGACTGAGGAGCCAAACAGCTGGAATGGCTCATTCTCCAGTTTTATTTTGTTCTGGCAAGGACATTACCCTGCCTGTCCTGCTGCTGAGGGAAGAGATGCTGTTTTCTCTTATACAAGCATTATAAAGTCACCCTATGACAGATGCTTGTGGGGAGAAGGGAACGGGCAACAAACCTGGGGTCACCTACTCATACCTCTTATCTTTGGCACTTGCAGGGCAGAAATTTGTCAGTGCTGGGTCCCAGGTGAAGCCCAAAGCCCCAGAGCCAAAGGCTGGAGGTTCATAATCTCGGAAATCCCACAGGAGGAGGAGAAGAAAACATCCTCCAGCCAGCCTAGCTTGTGACCCAGATGTTCCCAGCTGTGGACAACCTCCCCAGGGAAGCCTCCCCAAGCAGTCTCAGGTGTCTCACACCCAATGCACCTGCTGCCTGCAGGCCCCGTGGAGCGAGGGCTGCAGCTGGGCACCAAGGATGAGGGGGGACCACATCCACTCTGGGCAGCCATGGGTTTTCTGACAGCCCCGAGGCCAGAGGGGGACCACAGGGAGCCAGACTGCTGCCAGGAAGGCTGCCCTGAGGTGATCCAGGGTGCACCAGGAGGCATCCCCGTGGATGGGGGCCTCGGGGTGACAGACCCTGCGCAGCTCAGCAAAGCCAATAGACCAGGAGGGGGATGGTGATGGTGATGAGGCTGGAGAGAGAAACACAGAATCATTTGGGTTGGAAAAGCCCTCTAAGGTCACCGAGTCCAACCATTCCCCAGCACTAAGGCCACCACTGACCCCTGCCCCCAAGTGCCACATCCACATGGCTTTTAAATCCCTCCAGGGATGAGGACTCCAACACTGCCCTGGGCAGCTCTGCCAGTGCTGGACAAGCTTTTCCATGGAGGAATTTTCCCCAATGTCCACCCTGAGCCTCCCCTGGCCCAGCCTGAGGCCGTTCCCTCCCCTCCTGTCCCTGTTCCCTGGGAGCAGAGCCCGACCCCCCCGGCTGTCCCCTCCTGGCAGGAGCTGTGCAGAGCCACAAGGGCCCCCTGAGCCTCCTTTGCTCCAGGCTGAGCCCCTTCCCCAGCTCCCTC
>VWYO01018525.1:107127-118142 GCA_013400275.1 Rhadina sibilatrix
TACATGTGACCTCTAGGCCCCAAGGATTTTTACTAATTACCAAATTTAATTTATTTTGCTGTCTTCCCAGTGCTAAGGCTTTGCATTGCTGGGCCTGTATTGTTTCTGTTGCAGCCTGCTGGTGTCCACAGAAATTTCAAATTAAATATCAGGCACACATTAAGGTCAGGCAGCTCAATTCCATTAGCAGGCAGCCAGGCTCAGCCTCCCTGTAATGAATGCTGCTCTCGCCTCCTAATGATAGCAGCAGAGGAACTGGGCAGTGCCAGCCTGTGGTGATTGGCACCCCACTGACACTGGGGACCACTAAATTGATTTTAAAAGTCCATTCATCTCCTGCAAATCATGGCCTAAGTCTTCCTGACCTGTGACAAATCTTCATGAGCTGCAATTTGAAAGATAGAGCCAAGAGGAAAGGGAGAGAAAAAAAAAAAAATGCACTAAAAACCCTACCAAAAAATTCCCAAGAGCAAGAAATAGATTTCAGCTGGGTTGCTCTGCCTCAGTTTTGAGTCCTCTCCCCCAGCTATGTATTCTGCACTCACTTGGTGAGCAAGGTTAAAGTTTTTTTTAAACCCACTGCCCACCACAAGTAGGACTCAGAGGATCCAAGGATGCCACAAGAGCCCCCCTGTTGCTGGACTCACGGGCATTGGAGGGGTCATGAGCAATGGATGTGTCCTCCCCATCACCATGCTGACACCCCCCTGGCCCACTGCAGCCCCAGAGACACCTGCAGCTCCCTGCCTGTGCAGCTGAATGGGATGGCTGCTGTCACCCTTGGGCAAAGGAGACCTACAAAATCATCAGGAGGTGTTTTGTCCCACACCCTTTAGCACAACGAACTCCAACCCAAGGATGCAGCCAGCTCATGTCTATACCAGACTAGTCCAGGCTGAAACTTCCTCTAGATCCATATCTCAGAGGGTGGGCAGGCCCTGGCACAGAGGGCCCAGAACAGCTGTGGCTGCCCCTGGATCCCTGGAAGTGCCCAAGACCAGGCTGGATGGGCTTTGGAGCAACCTGGGAGAGTGGAAAGTGTGTGAGCAACACCACAGCTTCAGAGATACCTTGGAAATGGACTTGGGGTGAAGAAAAGGACACGGGGAAGAGGGCGAAATAGGACTGTAGGGCACTACCACGGCACGAGAGGAGTCTGGGCTTCAGGCTGTAAACTGTCATTATTGCCCAGGCTTTTGGGAGGAATGTAACAGCTCCTTTGCTCTGCAGAACTCGCCCTTCCTAAAGGAAAACATTTATTCCACTCAAACACAAATAACAGCTAAACGCGGGCCGATCGGTTTAATCGCGTGGTTATGTCTATTAAAGCGCCTGTAAAACCAACAGCCAGGCATTTCACATCAATTCCCCCTCAGTGGCTCCAGACCTGACTCACTCCCACAAATCCCCTGCTAGGGAAGAAGTGGCCACACATCTCCACGGCCCTCCGTCAGGTGGCATTGGAAAGAAGTCTCAGGGGGCTGTTGGACTCGGAAATTCTGTCAAGGATTTTCCCCAATGTCCACCCTGAGCCTGCCCTGGCCCAGCCTGAGGCCGTTCCCTCCCCTCCTGTCCCTGTTCCCTGGGAGCAGAGCCTGACCCCCCCGGCTGTCCCCTCCTGTCAGGGAGCTGTGCAGAGCCACAAGGGCCCCCCTGAGCCTCCTTTGCTCCAGGCTGAGCCCCTTTCCCAGCTCCCTCAGCCTCTCCTGGGGCTCCAGCCCCTTCCCCAGCTCCCTCAGCCTCTCCTGGGGCTCCAGCCCCTTCCCCAGCTCCCTCAGCCTCTCCTGGGGCTCCAGCCCCTTCCCCAGCTCCGTTCCCTGTCAGGGAAAGAGAACCTATTGATCAGAGCAGCCAGGTAAGGCAGTGCCAGCAGATGGGTTTTCCCCCAGATCAGTATTTCTAAGCAGATTTCATCAGAGGAGAAGGGGTGTCAGTCACTGTTCCCCCTCACTGCAGTGAGTGACCTTGGGGAAGTGTCTCCCCTTGGATTTTAACCAAACAACGTTAAAGCTAATATTTGAAAAGTAATATTTATTCATGTCTATGACATTAAGAAAGAAGTGAGGTTTTCGATTTTCATCCAAAAGTCTCAGCTTTGTCAGCTTTCTCTTTCATTTCCAAACCTGCTTCCTGAAGAAAGCAGGGACATCCGATCAAGTTTTTATGGCTAAACACAATCCTTCAGACATCTCCCGTAACGCATTTCCTCAAGAGTGACCACAGAAAGGAGGGTATGAAACAGAAATCTGCTTTTCTCTGCCCCCATTTACATTTACCCATGAATTTTAGGTACAAAGGAGCAGAATCACCTGCATTTTTCCTGTTCTCTGAATTTTACACCCAGTGGCCTGCCAGACAGCCATTGGTGCATTGTACAGGTGGAGAAAGGATGGTGGGAGATCCAAAGCTCTTGCTCAGCCTTGGGAAAGAGACCAGAGATTCTGATGGGGGTCTGCAGAGCTGGGGGTCAGCAGCCACATGTGGATGTTTGGGTAACCAGGAGCATTTTGGGAAGAACTGGGTTCTGCTCCAGGTGTGGGCACAGATAACTTGGCCTTAGTGGTTTGGGTCATAGAATCCCAAAAGGGTTTTGCTTGGAAGGGACATTTAAAGCTCGTTCAGCACCACCCTCTGCCATGGGCAGGGACACCTTCCACTGTCCCAGGCTGATCCAAGTCCTGTCCAGCCTGGGCTTGGGCACTGCCAGGGATGGGGCAGCCACAGCTGCTCTGAGAAATCCGTGCCAGGGCCTCACCATCCCCCCCAGCACAAAAAAAATTCTTCCTGCAGTGTTCTTCCTACTCAACACCTAATGGGACAGCCGGGACAGATCAAAAACCGTGATGAAAGCAATCCTAGATTTTCCACTTATACTGTCAGTTCACAATGTAACTGGACCTTTAGAGAGAGCAGAAAAAGATTACAAGGGTTGTTTTTTTTCCCCAGTGCTAACTGCTGAACCCCAGAGAAGTCTTCTGCCTGGGTGGAAAATAATAAAGCACAAATAACACTAACCCATGTAATATCCACTGGATGGGGGCTCTGGCAGATATCAAGTAGAGGAGAGAGAAGCAGCAATTACAAGGCAGTATTTCAGATTAAACCCAGCTCTGAGGGGAAAAAAGTAACATCTGTTCAAGACACAAAACCTGTTGACACCTCAGAACTCCCAGTTATGTACAAAAAGGAATTAAATTTGGGATCTGAACTTCTCAGTGATGTTAATTAAAGGCTGGTGCCTCTAGAACATCAGATGAGCCACACACTGAATTTCTAAAATCTTCTGATGCTTTTGAGACCGATGGGCTACAAAGCATCCAACCCTGCTCCTCCATTCAGAAGAAGCATTTTGACCAAGCAAATCAATCTGAACCCCCAGTTAGGAAGTCTGAGCTGGTTCAGAAATTGTCCAACATTTGGTAGGTCTGCAAACATCAAGCCCTGAAGAGCTGTCTGCAGGCTGTCCCCAAGCCCTGAATACCCTCACACAGGAAGCTGGTGGGCAAAATCCTGGTTCCTGACTTTTTTGTACACTCAGGATGGGAGCAAATGGTCTCAAGTTGTGCAAGGGGAGGTTTAAATTGGATATTAAGAAAATATTTCCTCACTGTGAGAAGAAATTTTCAGGCCAGACCTTAGAATGGGGTGCCCAGGGTAGTGATGGAGTCCCCCATCCCTGGAGGAGTTCAAAAGCCCAGTGGATGTGGCACCTGGGGATGTGGGTCAGTGGTGGCCTGGGCAGTGCTGGGGATGTGGATGGACTCCATGGTCTTGGAGGATTTTTCCCAGCGTTAAGGATTCTGTGTTTCTATGATTTTGCAGTGTGATCACCCCTACTTTTTACAGCAACAAGAAAAGCTGTGTGGATGGCAAACTTCTGGGATCCCTGAGTTCAGACATGCTCCTGAATGCCCCATTTTCTCAAAGACAAGGGGTGGCTTATTCAGAAAGGTGCCCAGCCCTGCAGAGCAGCTCAGCCTGCTGGACAAAAGTCTCCTTCCCTCTCAAGATTTCAGGAACCAGCCAACAATCTCCTCCACCCCCAGTCTGGAGACCCACAGTTCTCCTGACAATCACCAAGCAGCCCCAGACCAGTGTGGGATGCCTCTCTCTGTGTTGCTGTTTTCCCTTGACTTTTTGGTCCATCACCTGCTGCCCCGAGAACTTCCTGAGCTTCTCTCTGTGTGTTACCCTCCCTCCTCCACTATCACCCAGCACTTCCACAACAGAGCTCAGCTAAAATCTCTCCCACAGATGAAAACTTGCCAGGAATTTTAAGCCCTGCTCTTTGCAGAGAGATACCTTTCTCCCCCAGGGGAGGTGGTATGCACTGACAGACAGAGAGAGCAACTCCTACAGCTGATGGGCTGCACCCCACCCAACCCCTAACTCAGATGTGTGGAGCAGACCACTCACCACAGGTATTGATAGCAACAAATCAGTTTTCATTGGTTTTTTGGTACCTGGACCTTGGCAAACGCTTCACATTTCCACAGTGCTGTTGTGCTGTAGGCTGTCATCCCTTTTCTTTCTTTCCCTTTTTTATCTTTTAATCTTGAAGTCTCATTATATTTGCTGGCGTTCTCAAAGCTCCAGCTCCCTGGCGTGATGCAAAGTCATGGCATCACTAGAAAAGGGCTTGTTCTTTTTGATGGGGGTGGGGGTGGGGAACCCCAATGGCAAGCAGGATCTGGGACTATTCATGGGCTGAAGAGGAGCACTTTGGCTCAGGGGGCAGGGTGCCCACAGGGTGCTCCATTAAACTTACCTCCAACAGGCTGCCTTCAAAGAGGACTCCCCAAGGGCCTCTGCAGTGGTGGCAGCTCCAAGCAGGGGTTGTTGTTGGGTGCCCTGGTGCATCTCTCCTCCCCTGCACCACCCTGCTGCCAGGCCCTGGCACCTCCCTGATGGCCTTTGACCCTTTGCTGGCCTGGATGTCACCTGCTGCAGGGGATGCTGCCAGCCAGTCTTATTTCTGCAGAGAGTGCCCATCCCTGTTTCCCATTTGAATTGCAGGGCACTGGGAAGGGGCCCTTGCTGCTTCCCCACTCCCATCATGGGAGCTGTGACCAGTTGTGCCATTGCAGCAAAAAGAGGAGGTGGGGGAGAGGAGAGGCACCAGTGGTCTGTGGAAGAGCAGCAGCCCTTTAGCACAAGAGCTTTCTCCACAGCATCCATCAAAACCACCACCCCCACTAAATGCAGTGTTTTCTAGAAGTGAAACTGGAAGAGGGATGTGTACCAACAGCCTGCTTGGCACCACACCACGATGTTCCTTCCTCCTGGCCAAATAATGAATGCCACTGTTCTTTAGAGCTAGTAATGAGAGAGATCTGCCCATCTCCGTGTTCCCAACACCACTTATTACACCATCCATCACAGACATCCCCCAGGGCAGCAGCCAGAGGACAGGGCTTGTTCTTCAGCCTCCTCATCCCTTCAGCCTCCTCATCCCTTCATTCCATACAGAGCTCTCAGGGAGCTCTGGACACATGGAGAGCAGTGCCTCACCCTCCCCTACACCAACACACACCAGGCCAGTGAGCTAAACATCTCAAGTGTTTTCAGCAGGTTGGGGTCCCAGAGCCTGCACCAGCCACGAGGGAGAGGTTGGTGCTTGGAGGAGGAATGTGAGGAAGGAGCAACTCAAAAAAAGCCCCTCTCATCCACAGGGGAAAGCATGGCAGGTATTGTGACACACGGTGGGAAATAAGAGAGGTGAAGGTGGAGAAGTCAAGTGAAGGTTATACCAGGAGTGGTGCTGGCTAAGAGGAGGGTCAGGCTGGATCTCAGGGAAAGGTTCTTCCCCAGAGGGTGCTGGCACTGCCTAGGCTCCCCAGGGAATGGGCACGGCCCCGAGGCTGCCAGAGCTGCAGGAGAGTTTGGACAGCGCTGCCAGGGATGCACAGGCTGGGGTTGTTGGGGTGTCTGTGCAGGGACAGCGTGTGGATTTGATGATCCCATTTCATTTGTGGGTCCCTCCCAGCTCAGATGACTCCTTGATCCTCAGACTACTCATCCAGCACACAACCAGGCTTGGAAGGCATTTGTTGGAAAGCAGCAGAAGTTGAGTCTCTGCAGAGAGACAGAGGATGAGCCTGAATCTCACAGTGGTGCCGAGGTCAGCCCAGGGGGAAAAGATCTCCCTCATGGCTGTTTCTAATAGGAAAAGGTCCAGTGAGAGATGCTGGGCTCTGTGGACAAGGAATCCCAGGACAAAGAATCCCAGGACAAGGACAGGGTCCCACAGAGTCCGTGTGATGCTTGTGTGTGCTGGTTTGGGCTAGGGTAGAGTTAATTTCCTTCACAGTAGCTGGTACAGGGCTGTGTTTTGGTTTTGTGCTGAGCACGGGGTTGATAAGGCAGAGATGTTTTTGTTACTGCTGAGCAGGGTTGCACAGAGCCAAGGCCTTTGCTGCTTTTTGTGTGGCCATGGTGGCAAAGATAATATAAAGTGAGGGGAAGGAGGAAGGGAGGGATGTTTGGTGTGATGGTGTTTGTCTTCCCAAGCCACTGTTATGTGGGAGGAGGCCCTGCTGTCTGGAGATGGCTGAACACCTGCCTGACCTTGGGAAGCAGAGAATTAGTTCCTTGGTTTTGCTTTGCTCATGTGCACATTCTTTGGCTGTCCCTATCAAACTGCCTTTATCTCAGCTCACTGAGAAGTTTTCCAGCATTTATCCTTCTGATTCTCCCCCTGATCCCGCTGGTGGGGAAACTGAGTGAGGGGCTGTGTGGGGCTAAACCACACAGAGCCACTGCAACATACCCCAAAAACTGCCGTGAGCTTCCCAGATATTGAGGTTTGGCCCTTGATTTTGCTGAAGGGGGTAAAAATCACTTGGTGCAGGAAAAACAGAGAACACCCAGCAAACATACCTGGCTTCCCTAACAGCATCCCAAGCCCTCTCAGGAGGAACTGCTTTCTGTCCAAGAGAACATGCCTTCCTGCCCCCTGTTTTTCCAATCCTGTAACTACCTCCTGGCAATATTTTCCTTTCCCAGGACACCCCTGCACCATCCAGAAGGAGCACCTGGATAGCACCACAGCCACCTGGATCTGGCAGTACAGGATTCTCCCTGCAGATGACCCAGGGCAAGAGATGACATGTCCTGACCTCCAGGGTGCCTCTGTGGTCTCCTGAGGCAAAACACCCAGGATTTCCACTGGCAAGTTTGTGCTCTCATGTGAGCTTTTCCTCCCCAGAGCAAACAAGGCCATGGAGAAGGTCCTGTTTGTAGCTGCAGGCTGGAGGAGAATCACAGACTATCCTGAGTGGGAAGGGAACTCACAGGGATCATGGAGTCCCATGCCCCTAAACAGACACCCCAACAATCTCACTCTCTGCACCCCTGGCAGCGCTGTCCAAACTCTCCTGGAGCTGTGGCAGCCTCGGGGCCG
The DNA here is from genome assembly GCA_013400275.1 of Rhadina sibilatrix. Classification (NCBI taxonomy): domain Eukaryota; kingdom Metazoa; phylum Chordata; class Aves; order Passeriformes; family Phylloscopidae; genus Rhadina; species Rhadina sibilatrix. The sequence goes on from VWYO01018525.1 coordinate 114,530, forward strand.
TGCCCATTCCCTGGGGAGCCTGGGCAGTGCCAGCACCCTCTGGGGAAGAACCTTTCCCTGAGATCCAACCTAAACCTCCCATTCATTCTGTTTTCTCAAGTCCTGTCTGCTCACAGGAGAGCAGAGATCAGTGCCTGCCCCTCCTCTTCCCCCCATGAGGATGCTGAAGATCACAATGAGCTCTCCCCTCAGTCTCTTCCAGATGAACAGACCAAGTGCCCTCAGATGCTCCTCACACAGCTTCCCCTCCATGCCCTCCACCATCCCTGTGGCTTTCTTTGGGTGCTCTCTAATAGTTTTATGCCTTTTTTTAACAAAAAAAGGGCACCCAAAAGTGCCCTCAGCACTGGAGGTGAGGCTGGCCCAGCCCAGAGCAGAGCAGCAGTGACTGAGGTGGGTGAGACCAGTGAGGAGCAGAGCAGTGGTGACACATCCTGGTCAAGATTTCCACTCTCATTGTCATTTTGGGAACAACCTCTGGCCCCTCCCGAGCCTGGAAACGCATCCTTGATGCCAATGGAGGTGAGAGGAGGGAGGGGCAGGGGCTGACACGACCTTCCTCTTTCTGTACAGGGCCAGCTGCATTTTGTGACCTCCCACATCTTTCCAGGACTCATCTCAGGCATTAAAGCACTTTCTGTTGATTAAATAAATTCGATGGTTTCATAGCACAAGAACACACAGGCAGTCTATTCCTGACCACTGCGTGCTTCCCAAAACACCTAACCCACCTCTAAGATACTGAAAAGAATATCTCAAAGTGAAAGATTTGTGTATGAAAAACCCAACTCAAAAATCATGATGAATTGGTTTTATTCCCTCCATCCAGTTGATGCTGTTTCATTTTTTGTCATGAGATAGCATTTCACTTCTGGGGTTGTGGCCTATTTCATCTCCCTTCAAATGAACCATTTAAAAGCCTCTCCCCACCCTTTCATTTTGTTGAAAAACTCAAGGACAATTTAAAACCAGCAAAATAAATTTTCAGCCAGTGAACTGGAAAATAATCATCATCATCAAAACCAGATATTCTTGTTTTCTAGTCCCTGGCAACTCAGTTCAATAGAACTGCCACCAGCCAAGCTGCTGGCCCACCACCCACTGCTCACCCATGCATTCCCTGGTGCTATGGGGACAGGACATTCCTTGCCTTGGGGCCCAATATCCATGCCATACCCTAATTTTCAGCTCACAGTTTGAAGGAAAGAGCTCGGAGGCAAGAGTCTGGCCACCACTGGTCAATATACTGCAGGAGGGAGTCAGGCAGAACTGAGCAGCAGATTAAGGGCAGAGATGGGTTTTGCTGCTGCTTTGATACACTCGGCAAGGTACGGAATCAGCAAATCATTTAGACTGAAAAGACCTCTAAGATCAAGTTCAAACACTCCCCAGCACTGCCAAGGCAACCACTGACCCCTGTCCCCAAGTGCCCACATCCACATGGCTTTTAAATACCTCCAGGAATGAGGACTCCAACACTGCTCTGGGCAGCCTATTCCTAAACTTAATGACCCTTCCCATGAAGAAAATTTCCCCAATATCCAACCTGAGCCTGCCCTGGCCCAGCCTGAGGCCGTTCCCTCCCCTCCTGTCCCTGTGCCCTGGGAGCAGAGCCTGACTGCCCCCCACCTGTCCCCTCCTGTCAGGGAGCTGTGCACAGCCACAAGGGCCCCCCTGAGCCTCCTTTTCTCCAGGCTGAGCCCCTTCCCCAGCTCCCTCAGCCTCTCCTGGGGCTCCAGCCCCTTCCCCAGCTCCCTCAGCCTCTCCTGGGGCTCCAGCCCCTTCCCCAGCTCCGTTCCCTGCCCTGGACACGCTCCAGCCCCTCGGTGTCTCTCTTGTCCTGAGGGTCCCAGAGCTGTCCCAGCACTGGAGGTGCCCCAGCAGTGCCAGCTCAGGGGACAGGCCCTGCCCTAGGGCTGTGTCACACCTTGGCTGGCTCCCAGAGACCCCATCTGCTACAAGTATTGAATCCCAACTTCCCAGGAAGTAGCCAGACTTCACCTGGTGATGGGAAATAGAGTGTAACTCTTCTGTTTTCCTTCGCAGGCTTTGCTTTTGCTTTTTTAATTGTCTTTATCTCAACAACTTCTTTTCCTTTCATTTTCTCCCCCCCTGCCCTCCTGAGGAGGGGAGTGATGGAGCAGCTGGGAGGGCATCTGGTGTCCAGGCAGGGTCACCCCACTCAGACCAGGGAAGGCTGAGCAGAACCAGCTCCGCAGGTGTTTTTGGTGCACAATGGATAACATTTTCCTCGCTCAGGCTTGTGGAGATCTGCCTGTAGCCCTTTGATCTCAAAGGAGGCTCTGCACAGAGGAGCAGGAGAGAGTTTGGGGCTGCCAATGGGCTTTGCAGGTGCCCAGCCGGGAAGGGGCCCTTTCTTATAGGGTTGCCTGCAAGGAGGCATTTGTTATAAAAAAGGAACAACTTTGTAACAACCCCAAGCCCGCTAATGTCAAGCTATCTCTGTGCAGGAAGCCTCCTCATTCATTATCTCAGCCTCAGGAGATTTGTGGGATATCACAAATAACAGCTGGTCAAGATAAGGTCTCTCCCAACACGCTGCTTGCCCCCAGCATCTGTAAAGCCTCATCCTGACAGGCCTGAACGGACCAGCGCCTGGAGCTGCTACATCTCATCTGTTTTCAGTCCAACCCTGCCCTTTTCTAGACGTTTTGAGCAAATGTTGTGAGGTTTCTTCCCTTCATTTTCATCTCCAAACCCTCCCAAACACCCTCACCTGCCATCAGGGGAGCTCAGCGACCAAAGGCGCTCGGTTTTGGCAAAGCCAAACTTAGTCCACTCCCTGTCCCTTCCAGCTCCTAGCATGGAGGGAATCTCTTCATTTCAACCAGGAAAACCCCGCCAAGGAGGAGGGGAGCTGTCAGGATCCCCCCCGTGCTAAACACGAAGCCAGGCACGCCAGCAAACAAGATGTTTATAGCCCAGTGATTCATAATACTGCAGAGTTTGCAGGAAACCTAGCACCATTCATGGCTAAGAAATTCTCTTGTTTTCTGCTAAATGTATAAAATAATCACTCATCCCCTGAGCAGCAGAGGCAAATTACACCTAGTATTAGCCTCGTATGCCAACCGCTATAATTCTGGTGCAGCATGAAGCCGTTTCCCAAGGCTTTAGAAGTCCCTTAATCTGCCTTTTGACGTCAAATGACAAATTTCTTGCCTGGGATCATTAACGGAATGACTAATGAAAGCTGATAAGTGAATTTATAAATGAAATTAAAGATATTAATATTAAAGGCCAGGCTACAAGTGAGAGAAATGTGGATTTAGCAAACCACAACAAGAAGTGTGGTAATCTGCATGAGATTTACAGCTCCTTTCCTGACAGGCAAATGAGTGGTATTTTCCGCCTGGAGGTTGTGGAAGCTGCCAGGCTTGATGGACACTTCTCCTGAAGCATCACCACCCCCATTACCTTCAGCCGCTGTCTGATTTAAAAAGCTCCTGCTCAAGTTTAACTGCAAATGCCAAACCAGGGATTAGCAGACCCCAACAGTCTTTGCAAAGATAACTGCACCACCAAACCCTCCTGGCGAACAGAACACCTTTACTCTGCGGCCAGTTTGCTGCCAGCTTTATTTTTTTTTTTT
>VWYO01018527.1:0-24055 GCA_013400275.1 Rhadina sibilatrix
TGAGGCTGATGCTGCAATGAAAGTTCGAGGGACGTCTGTAGCAATGTATATCTGCGTAACTTAAGCCGTTCTGTGTACCAGCCAAACTGTTTGTAAGTATCCTTATCAAACCACCTGTAGTTACTGTTATCAGAACCCTCAGGAATCCAACAAGGCTACTGAGACAAAAACAGGACTGAAGTAAGAAGGAAGAGCCTGAGAAACTGACTACCATGTATGCAAAACCTAGATGAAGAAAGCACGACCTGATGACAGACTTTGACCAGCCAGGTGTCCTGAAAGGTGCGTGCTGGATGCACGGACAAGGCAGAAGAACCAATCAAAATGATGCCTGACTGCGTGAACAAGCAGCTTGAAATGTATAAAAAATGTAGCTCAATGTAAACAACGAATGGCTTCTGCTCAGTCACACTGATTGTGTGTCCAAATGTCACGATCTCCTGCCGTAGTACTGTCCTGTTTTGTGCACAAAGCTCCAACAGAGCTGTTGGCAAGACCTGAGCTGTTGCCAACCTCCTTGTCTCACCCTCTACTGAGGCTGATCCCACAATAAAAGTTCGAGGAATGTCCCCCGGCAGTCCCGTCCCGTTATTTGGAAATACTAAGATCCAACACCCCATGCCGGAATTCTGGAAATGTAGATTTTAGGGTTTTAGTGTGCAGTAATTTATGTGAGGCAAGACGGAAACTTTAGGGTGTGGAGGTTAGTTGTTCTTTTCCCACCATCTTCCTCCTCCTTCTCCATGGGTTTGGGTGGTTTTCTGTAACTGGTTAACAAAGTCCGCCTTGCCGACTTCAAGCGGTTAGTTATCGGCTTGGAAGCAAAAATAATTTGGGTGGCATTTCACAACTGGACGGAGCGACCTTGAAAAGACCTTGTAGCGATAGAGAGACACTTCATGTTCACCTCCGTTTTCTACCTTGCTAGTCAAAGCTCAAAACTCCTGAGGCTGTAACACAGACCAGAATTAATAAACGCCGAGCCCCAACACGAAACCGCGACTGCCGCGTACTCATCCCGGCTCGAACGCGAGGGGAGAAGAAGCTCAGAAAGCCCACGGCCACCCCGGACTCACCTCTCTTGAGGAGGCTGGCGCGGTAGCGGCCCTCGAGGGTGCAGTTCCAGCGCTCGAAGCGGAACTGGTACTGGCACTCCAGGGCGCTCATGCTGATGGCCTCCATCAGCGTCTCGGCCACGCCGGGGTCGCGCCGGCACATGCGGCGCTGCTTCTTCTCTAGCTTCAGGCGGTCACACACCTTGTAGTGCGCCTTGGCAGCCGCCTCCTCCATTTCCGAGGTCAGAGGGAGGATGGTCAGGGGTTCGTTGCCCGTCAGCCTGCCGAGAAACAAGAGCGGCACCGCGGTGAGGGCAGGGAAAACTGGAATTGTTGGGAGAAGTTCTCCCCACCCCGCCCAGCGTGAGGGTGGTGAGGGCCTGGCACAGGTGGTTGTAGAGAGGCTGTGGTTGCAGCATCCCTGGAAGTGTCCAGGGCCAGGCTGGAGACTGAGGAAACTGATCTAGTGAGTGGCATCGCCACGCAGGGCAGGGGCTTGGATCTGCATGGTCTTTAAGGTCCTCCCAACCCAAACCAGTCTGGGATCCTGTGAAATACAGCCTGTGATAGAAATGGCATTCTATGAAATACAGCCACTTACAGAAAACATGCATAATCATCCCTGACTTGCTTTTGAGCAGTTTCTTGGTGGGGTTCAGGGCCAGGAAAGGACCACAAATGTCATGGATCACGTGACAGAACACAGCAAAATAATTTATACAAGAATTTAAAGACAGGAGACCAAGTGAAGTGGCCCAGGTGCTCAGTGGTCTGAGTTTCTTGTGACAAACTTGAATCCCGTGGAAACTCTGTTCCATCCTCTCCTTCCACAAATCCCAAATTATTAAAAGCCAAAATACAGCCTGTGATAGAGATGGGGTCAGTGGTGGGATCAGGATTTCCTGGTTGAGCATCCCTGTGGACTTCATTTTACAGTGAGGCTCCTCACAGTGTGTGTGCAAGGTGGCAACAGGAAGAAGGTGAGAGGAAATATTTGGATTTATGCTCCCTACCAGCCCTCACGGAGCTTGTTTGGACAGAAACCCTTGGTCACCTCCACCACAGGACTGTTTTTAAAACCGAAAGTGAAAAGAAATAATTTCAGGTGCCTCACTGCATGAACTGAGAAATATATATATATAGGGAAACTGGGAAATATACACAAACACCACTGTCACTGTCCTGGGCATAAACAAAAAAAATCATTTTAGCACATCAAGCAAAGCCAGAACCCAGCTTGGAAAGGGACAGAGGATAATTTGTCCCATCAAAGCCCAAGAGACACCCTGAGAAAGCACAGAAAGCCACCCTGCCCTCAGCAGAAGAGATCCTGACATAAAACCCAGTGAGCCACAGCCTGAGGTTGGAGAGCAGGATACACTTTCCAGGAGATGCTGCCAAAAGCTTTTACAAGACAGAACAAGCTCAAAACCTAAAAAAACCCAACCATAAACCAAAGAAACTCGTGTCTCTTTGCCTCGTCCACTCCCTCCCCTGCCTTCTCCCAAGGACCACAAGGTCCTTGACTCTACAGTGGGCAACAAAAGATGCCAGCAGACTGTTCCCGGTGTCAAGTGACGAGCTGCTGGAACAGGACCAGGCTGGCATCGGCCCCAGGGAGCAGAGAGGCTGCAGGAACATCTGCTGGGCTCAGGAGAGCTTTGTTGGCCAGGCTGCTGTACCCCACTCTCCTGGCTCTGCCCCGTTCCGGCCAGGTGCCAGTCCACACAGTCAATGGGAATCACTATCCGGGCTTGCAGAGGACCTGGAGACACATTCCCCGGCCAAAAAGGAAGAGTGGCTGAAATCCAGAACTGGAAACACACTGGAATGTTGCAGCCCTGCACTGGGGAGCACGGGGGTGGGCTGGGGGCTCAGACATCTCCAGTGCTGCAGGAGCACTGGGGAAAAATGGGGCGATGGGAATGGGAAGCCCACTCCCTTTGCTGAGATCCTGGAAACACTTTAAAGCCCCACCTGTCCTGCAGGAGCAGTGATTTGCTGTTTTTAATGAGCATCTTGCTCTAATCAGTGGGATGCGTCCTGCCAGCAGCACAGCTCCTGAGGGCAGGCACTCGGGATGCTTTAACTCCCAAACCTTGGTGCACAGTGGGCATGAAATCCTGACCTGAGTCCCAGCCAGGCACCTCCAGTACAGATCCAACCATTACTGAGGCACTGACGAGGTGATTTAATGTCAGATATCTCAGGGAGGGAGCAAAAAGGACTGAGGTGGGGTTTTAGAACAAAGATGGGCAGGAAAATGTTCTCCTTCAGTTACATTCAAAGGTATTCATATCTCCAGAAAAAAAACCAAACAAACCTGCAGTGATAAAAGCACAGAGTGATCTGCAGGAAACATGGAAAAACATTTTCCCTCAAGTCTTGCTCTCCCCAAAATAATAATAGTAATAATAATAGAAGTAAAAGCGATAATAATAATGATAATAATGATGATGGTGATGATGATGATGATGATGATGATGATGATGGTAATAATAATAATAGTAGTAATAATAATAATATCTGAAAGGCCAAACAGCAAGGTCTATTTGAAGCACATTTTAACCCTTTCATTTCTGGTCTGTCCCAGCTGCTCCCCAAGGAGAGGGAACATCACCCAGCCCTGGTGCCTCATTAGCCAAAGCTCCCACGAGGCTCATTCATGAGAGAGGTGCCTCAGCCTGAGCTTCAGTGGAGCAAAGATCTGTAACAGAATCTCCAGGACGTTCATTCCTGGCTTTCATGGTACTCTGAAGAGTCATTCCTGCAAACTTTCATGGTTGGCCAAGACCCTCAGCTGGCGAAGGAGAGGGAGGGAGGCATCGAAGCATTTCCTCAGCTCCCTCTCCCCATTTTTTCTTTCTGGCTGAGCAGGGATTGTTCACCTAAATGGTCTGGAAAAAAGCTCCAAGGACCCTGCAGCAGATGGCTCTTGGAGTGAGGAATTGATCCTACAGCCAAGATTTCTGCAGAGCAGTTGGTGATTTTCACCCTCTTCCCACCTTTCCCCCTCAGGTGCTTGGCTTTGGGATACTTCAAATTGCAGTTTCCCACAGATCAGCCTCTCAAAACTTGCTGAGAGCAGTCGTGTATATCTCCAGCAAAAGTCACCTAAACACACTTGAAATGAAGTTCCAGGGAGTGTCAGATGGTAGGAAATAGGACTCATGGTGCCACAACTGTCCCACAACTGGAAGAACAACCCCTCTAACACCATGATGAACAGAGGCCCGCCCATCGCTGCCTGCATCATTGCTCAGAAGCATCCCCTGGAGCCAGACAAGGAGTAAACTGAGGGGAAGAGGGGTTTTCCCTCACCAGCAAGCAGAAACTCTGCCAGGTGAAGAGCAGAAGCCACACACACACGGACCCACACGGACATTTTCCCTCCCGGGGCCCTCGGCTCCGCACGCACATTCCAGAGGCCCTGGGAGCAGGGGTGAGGTGGCACTTTGAGGAGCGTGGCATCAATAACAAAGCCCAGGCAGAGCCAGGGAGAGCTGCCCCACCTGACACGCCGCTGCATGTAACCTTTCTAATCCCATAAAGCCCTTTTATGCAACCTTGGCTGAGTGAGGTCCTGTAAGGCAACGGTGTCAGTCGGACGCTTTCTCAGCTCCTCACAAAGGCCAAGCTGTTCTTTCCAAGGAAACGTTTCAGGGGGAGGTTCTGTGTGTGTGTGTTTTTGTTTTTTTTACACACCCAAGCCACGAGTGTTACGGTTAAACTACCAGCCAGAATGCTGTGATGGTGTTGTTTTGCTCCCAGAAAGGGGCCGAGTGGGAGATGGAGCCGACGCCTCTAAGTGGGGAAAGGTTGAAACTGGGTGATCTTTAAGGTTCCTCCTAAGCCATACCATTTTAAGCTAGATTCCAAGATTCCAAGGGATTGTGTGTGTGCGTCCACCAGGAACCTGGAGGGAGAGCAAACAGCTCACTGCACACAACCCAGGAAGCTTTACCTCTCTGGAAGCTAATCTGTCCTCTCTGAGAGCAACATCAACCTCCAGAGTCAAGAGACTGTTTACAGAACTCAGGATTTTGGATTTCTGCTTCAGAATTTTGCACTTTGATGGACCTCCTGGGTCCCTTCCAACTCAGGACATTCTGTGGTTTTTTTCACCTAATCTTGCCCAATTTCTGCTCCGAGTGCAACACCCAAACTTCAGGAAGGGCCTGGCTGCCCTGTGCCACAGCCACCACGCTGAGAGGAACCTCTGCAGCACCCTTTGTGCTGTTCCCATTCCAGTTCCACCAGCTGGAAGCCAGGAAATCAGAAGCTTTACCATTAACTGATGCAAAAAGCAAGACCCATCTGGTTTGCACACACTAGTGGTTTGTAGGAAACATGGAAAAATATCTTGTTGGTGTCACTCGGCTTCCTCTGTTGTGAACTTCATCTCAAACATTGCTAATTATATTTTTTTTTTCCTGGAGTTCAATCACCCAAGGATTTGGGAAAGATCCCAAGCAGAGCCCCTGCCACTACACAGGCCAAGTTTTATCTGTGACATCATGGAATTACTGCCCTTCCCAGAGGCAATTCAAGGCAGATCCTGCTTCCCACTCATCTCACGGGCCAAGAGTTCTTACGGCCTCGTCAGCTCACACTTCCATCAGTGCCCCTGGATTTTCCCTTGCTTAAGTGGGGACTTTCCTGATGAGGATTTGAGCAGGATGAGGCAGATTCAAGGCACCTACACAGACCTCTCAGTGAATCCTCATTTTTGAGGTGCTCCAGGGTTTTCTTTGCAAGTGCCACTGGGGATAGGATCCAAGGTGAGCTGTTTCCTCTGCTATTCCCACCTGTGGAATGACAGGGCTGTTGAAATATTGGATTCCTATCCCACTTCCTCCTGCATTAGGAATTTTCTCTTTGGTCCATCTGTACAATAACTGAATCAATTCTGGTTCCACTTTCCACATGAATTTTTTTTCCTGTGGGATTGCCACACTTTCAGCCCTCTTTCTTCTCTTTCCATCACTTTTCCTTTAATAATTAAAAAAAGCTTCTGGAAAATTGACAACTTGACCACAAACCTTCATTACGACACTTAAATTAATGATTGTACAGCTCAAGGAGTCTGACACCAGGCCTATATTATTTTATTTTGCACCCAGTAACCCCCAGTTGCTCTCTCTCTCTCCTATCATCACATATCCACACCGTGATTCTTTCCCAAATTGATTTATCACACTCTTCCTCCCACAGAGGCTATTGAATATTTGAAGTATAAAAATCCAAAAGTCCAAGAAAAAAAGTATCTGAATTTCAGGGTGGGTGATGAAGATTTGATATTTGGAAGAAGAGCTGGACATGGAAGGCTCAACCACCGCATTCTGCACTGTCTTGTTTGGGTTTTTTATTGTTCACAGCTTTGAGTGCCCACATGAACTCTAAAATATCCTGTATCTCCTTAGACAAACAGAGCCATGAAAATAAGGCTGTGGATTCTCCAAACCTCAGGCTTCCAAAATGAAATCTCAGCAAGTGTTCACAAAGATTGTTCTGCCTGAATTCTCCACTTCTACCTCAGCCCTTTCCCGGTGTAATTTTCCCAGTGATCTCCTCTGGTTGTGACATTGTGAGGGTCAGGGAAGGTGACAACAGAAAAAAAATGTTTTTCCCAGCCTGAGGGAATCCAGACCATCCAGGACTCTACAAGACAAGAGCTGAACCCCCAGGTAGAAATCAAACCCGGCTTTGCTAAAACTCATCCTTGCAAGTTCCTTGTGCCCGTGGGATTTCTCTTCCCTCAGGGCCATTCCCAAGCAGCCCTGCCCGGGGCTCACCTCTCCCTGTCATTGTCCCTGAACAATGGTGCCTTGCTGTGGGAGACCATTAAACAAAGCAATTGGAAACTCCGGCAAGGAGTACAGCAATTCCCATCACGGTTTGATCCTTATCTCCCTTCTCCACAGCCTGGCAAGCCCGGCCAGAGCTTTCTTTAGGTGACAACCTCTCAAATGTCACTTCCTCCTCAGTCGGCAGTGCCCACATCTCAGGTGCAGCTTCTTACACGAGTGACAGCCCCCAACACAGCGGCTACTACAACGTTACACGCTCCCAAAAACACGGAGTAGGGGTGACAGGGCCTTCCAACCTCACAGCGTCCAGGTGGGCAGCAGCCAAACCCCACAGTCCCGCTCCAAAGGACAGCATGTGCTTGGTAGGTTTTTCTAGTGGCAGGTTCTGGGATTTTAGGATGGAAGGAAATCCTTGGATCAGCTTCTGAGCGATGGGAAAGAGGAGGAGAGAGGATAAAAGTGACAGCACAGGGGAAATTCCAGCCCAGCAGATCCCACTGAGCAGGGAAGGAAGCACCAGTCTCCTTATGGAATCTGCTCAAGCAGATTTCTGGGTTTGTTTGGTTTTTGTGGGGGTTTTTTTGGTGTTTTGTTTTGTGTGTGGAGTGTTTTTTTGGTTTTTTGTTTGTTTGTTTGTTTTTTGTTTGGTTTTTGTTGTTGTTGTTTGTTTGTTTGGTTTGGTTTTTTGGGTATTTGTTTGGGTTTTTTTAGAAAAAAAAAAGGTGCAGATTCTTGTAGGTTTCACTCTTTCAAGCCTTTCTTCAACCATGCCTGGATAGATCCATACAGTGGCTTCCTGAGCCTCTTCTCAGAGTCTTAGAATGGACACATGGACATGGAAGGATCCAGAATCTTGTGTCCTACCCAGAGTGATTCCAGCACCCAGCAAAAAGGGAAAACAACAGCTGCTCCTGGACAAAACAAGCCAATGGTGCAAAGCTCCGGCTTTTCCAACACAGCTTTCCTGGATGCCTCCAGAACTCACAGCAACCACTCTGACCCCAAAGTTCTTGTTGGATGTTACCACAGTTTCCCATTTTAGCTGTAGATGAAGCTCACAGGGAAGATTTCCCCAGGCCTGCACTGAGGAGAGCACTGGACTCCCAACAACCAGCAGGCTGTTAAATCAGGAGGGATTTCTCTGGGAATGGGACAAGGCACAGATGGTTTTCTCCCAGATACAGGATGGTTGCTGCATGTATAAATAAACTCCCATCCAGCTTCCTGCCAAAACAGGCCCTCACCTTCCCCTGGACAAATTACCAAAAAGTTTGGCATATAACATACAAAGGAAAAAAATCCCTCAGTGGATGAGCAGGGAAGATGTGACTCAATTCAGCTGTGGAGGGCTGGAGATGTTCCCGTTCCTGCAGAGGACTTTATGGGATGGAGGTGCCACGAGGAACAGCTCGCCCTTCTGGCACCGTGGCCATCATCAGCACCACCAGAAACTCCTCCAAGCTGCTGCAGCACTCCCCACTCCTGCAAGGCAGGAGACCTGCACAGGTCATGAATTACAACTCACTGAAGGAAGGATTTGCCTTCCCTTCTCCACTGAGGGGGAACAAACTCCAGGAGACCCCACAGCAGAGGAAAGAATCAATTTAGCGTCTGTGGTGGTGCACCTGAACCACAAGGCTGAAGAATTTCTCCTCTTTCCCCCCCTCCTCTCCTTACACCTTACTCAGGAAGTTTCCAGCCCATCAGAGCAAAAGATACATAAAAATTTTTTATTTTAGGTGAATACCTCAGCCCCCAGACCTAGTTCCCCTGGAACAACCCACTCTGCCCACAAACAAGCAGAGGCAGAGAAAGAGGGCGGGGAGGGAAAGGTTGTTTCCTCTCCCCTTCATCCTCTCAAGAATGAAACAACAATCAGGGAGATTTACAAAGGATTTTCAACCCAACCGTGCCAGTGGAATGCACGGGCCAGGCGGCAACAGGGGCTTTCACTCCCGATTTAAGAGGCATTAGCTCTGCCCCTGGCAGCCTGTGCCAGGAATTATCCCCCCAACGCTGTCCCCTCCTCGGCTGGACAGCTCCTGGACCCCCCAATCCAAACGCCTGCTCCTCATCCAGCCACTGCTTATTTTCATTTCATTTGATTTTTTAGCCTAACGTCGTTTCTTTTGGCCTGGAGCCTGCTCCAGCATAGGCAGCAAGGAGCTGGGAGTTTTGGTGCAGGGAAGCAGGAAAATGGGGAGCAGCGGGATGGAAGATGAAGAATTAACCCAGAGACAAAAATAAAATGTTTGTTTTAACCCATTAACTCCACGTGGTCTAGAGAGGAGAAAAAAAAAAATCAAAACCCCAAAAAGAGACAGATTTTTCAGAATATTTGGGCTTGTGGGGGAGGGGGGAATAATTTGTGGGTTTGGTTTTTTTTTTCTTTTATGCTATTAAATATCCTTTCATGCCAGGATCTCAGCTCCATCCCTGACACAGAGGTAGAGAAGTTCATGCTCTCAGGCACAGGGTGAGATTGCTGAGGTGTCCTGTGCAGGGCCAGGAGCTGGACTTGCAGGTCCCCTCCAACTCAAGATATTCCATGATGTTTAAACTAAAATTAGACCTAAAATGACATAGAAAATAAAGGACATTTCTCAATGCCACTTACAGAAAATAGGCATAATCATCCCTGCCCTGCTTTTGAGCAGTTTCTTGGTGGGATTCAGGGCCAGGAAAGGACCACAAATGTCATGGATCACGTGACAGAAGACAGCAAAAGAATTTATACAAGATTTTAAAGACAGGAGACCAAAGGAAGTGGCCCAGGTGCTCAGTACTCTGAGTTTCTTGTGACAAACTTGAGCCCCATGGAAGCTCTGTTCCATCCCCTCCTTCCACAAATCCCAAATTCCTAGAAGCCAAAATGTCATCCATGAACCTGCAGAAACAGCTTTGATGTTCTGTTCCAAGAAAATCCAAGTTCACCAGCTTCCCTTAAGCGGGAAGAGTTGCACAGAATAAATGATATTTGGCATTTGAAATCTAAACAGAGAGGCCCCAAAACCCCATAAATGTTTGTTCCCTCTGCTTCTTGCACTGATGCCGCTTTTTATTTATTTTATTTATTCCAGCAGGTTCACCAAGAGGGAATCAGAAAACATTGCACAGGGGGTAAGGACATTCCTTCAAAAGGATAAACACAGCTCCCAAAACACCTCCTGCCCATCCTTCTGGCTCTCTACAGCTCAAGCTCCTGACACAAGGCGTGACCAAACCCTGCAGGGTCCAGCCAGGGCTGGAAGTTCCACGGGGAGAGCTCTGCTCAGGGCAGTGCAGGGATCAGACCTTTTGACTCAGACCAGGCACAGCATTAAAAAAAAATAAAAATAAATAAAATAACAATAATAAATGGCAGACATTGAGAAGGGAGCTTTTTTTTTCCTCCAAACTGCACATCATTAAACGTCAAGGCTCGCTGCCACCGGATGTTGTGAAGCCCAAAATGATGAACGGGCTCCAAAAGGGATTAAACAAACTCAGGAAAGGGAGGTTCATCCAGATGGGTGATGAAACACGAGGACTCAGGAAGCCTTTAAACCACAGGCTGCCAGGAGCGAGCAGGACACGTCAGGAGCCACATCCCTGGTCCCAGCTCTTCCTGGATCCCCCAGAGATCCGTGTCTGTCTGGAGAAACCTTTGATTTGACCCCACACGGCAGCTGTTGTGCTCCCAGCCACCTGCAAGGTGCCTCTTGCTCCAGCCACAGCATTTGGAGATTTAACATTTAACCCATCTGCACTCTGGAACCCTTTGGATGACGGCAAGAACAGCCCCAGAGGTGTCAAGCACACACACCACACTGATCTTTTTGCAATTGGGGCTTTCCAGGGCTTATAAAAGAAAAAGAGAGAGAGACTTTTGCAGATAATAAGAAAGGACTAGGACAAGAAGGAATGCTTTTAAATAAAGAGAGGAGATCTAGGTGAGGTGCTACGAAAAGGTTCTCGGCTGGTGAAGAACAAGTTGTCCAGAGAAGCTGTGGCTGCCCCCATCCCTGGAAGCATCCAAGGCCAGGTGGGATGGTGTCACAATACGACACAAAGATCTCACACACTGAGATGTCCAAGGCAAAAAAAGGGGGCAGTTTATTTACAGACCACGACATTTGTAGAATTCCAACAGTGACCATGGACTGGAGGAAGAAAATTGTCCTCTCCAACCACACTGCTCAACCCAACAGTCCATCAATTCTCTCCTCCTCCAGAAAGGAACGCAAAACAATCATTGTTTGCATGAGAAGCACGTGAGAAACTCCACCACAAAAAGTAAAACATCGGAAGGCTTTAGCAGAACTTCAGAAAAACTTAGGCCAGGCTGGATGAGAGGATGGGGCTCAGAGCAATCCCAGCACAAGGCTCCCAGGTCCCAGCAGGGCTCCCACCCACGGCAGCCCCGGGCAGGCCGGGCTGCGGGCACGGCTCGCACGGCTCCCGCGGCCATGTGTCAGTGTCACTCTCCCACTGCCAGGGAATGAATGCATCTGACTGCCCACTCCATTCCCACTTGTCTCCCTCACACCTCAGCCAGCCCTTTTTGTCCACTTTGTGGGTGGGGAAGGCTGAGGAGGCTCTGCAGCAGCAGGACCCGGCCTGGGCCTTTCCCTGCCTTATCCCATCTGTGGGATCAGTTGTGCCGTCCATCCCAAACACTGCCCGGTCTGTTCCCGGCAGATGCTGCAGCCACAGAGCTGCCCTTGCCCAGACCACAGAGCCTGGCAGCCAGGGAAGCAGCTTGGAGCCAAGGCAGCAGCTTCCCTGGCTGCCTGGAGATATCCCTGCGCGCACACACACGCTCCAGCAGCACAGCAGCTAGAGAGAAAATCAAGTTTACTCTCCAGACAACACAAACGAAATTAAACCTTTGAGGGAAGCGCAGCGAGCGCAGAGAGCTCGTCGAGTTCATTTGGACAGAAAAACAACTGGAGAACGAGCTTCTTCCTCCTTCCCCAGCCCTAGTTTTATATCCAGGACCTGGAGGTCCCAGCTGGAAGCAGAGACTGGCTCTTGGTCAACTTCTGGATAAATGACAACTTCTAGAAACAAGCATGTGGATTCAGGGGGGAGGGGGGTCAGCTCTCCCCTCCCCTCACAACGTTACCAGCCCCTATTAGATATCCCCGGGAGGTCAGCTCGTGGAGGGTTGGGATGGTTGGGCGGTTTGACACATCATCTCAGCTATTTTGGGAGCAGTTTACGGGTCTGCAATTCCTCCCCTGCACGGCCCCGATAGCTTTTCCACTCTAATGTCACATTATCCTCGTGGCAGGTTTCAAAACTAAACAGGTGAAAAAACAAACTTTCAGGGCACTGGACAGAGCAGGATGCACGAGAGGCACCGGGGTGATGGGGTGGTGGAAGTTTATCCTCGTCCTGAGCCCCAGCACAGGTTGTGGGAATCCCTTGTGAGCACAGAGGCTGATTCCTCACAGAACGCAACGGGAAGACACCCAAAGGCTCTTGCAGGAAACTCAGCCCATGACAAAAGGTGTCTTGTGTGAATGACTTCCTGAAGGAGCCTTGCAGTCCTGAGGCTTCACAGGCCTCAAATGGGACTTTAATGGTCAAATCTCCAGCTAAACAAAGCAGCCCTGGCCAAAGTTTCACACTCAGGTAAGGATGAGCCACCAGCACAGGGGAATCTGTTCCTGCTGCTGCATCCTGGAACAGGTTCCCAGGAGGTCACCAACACCACAAACCATTTTTCTGCTCCAGATTCAGTGGCACTGCATGGTCCTTCCCTCCCCTGCCACCCCCTGAGCACTGCCTTTGCCCTGGGGCTCCCCCAGCCCCCAAAGCCCTCCAGAGGAAAAGGGAAAGAACAAACAGTGTGAACATCTGCCCTCAACCTCCTGAGGTTCCTTCACCACCACATGAATGCTGTCCCCTTCCTTCCTCCAAGGGCTGCACCCAGGCCCAGTTTTGTGGGAGGGAAGCAGATGCTGTGGCCAGGGTCAATCAGAGGGGACAAACAGATCAATATTGATGTTTTTAACAGACCTCAGCTACCTCTCCAATGTGACTCGACTACAGAACATTGGCAAGGACCTCAGCCAGACCCACCCTGGCCAACACTTCAGGTGAACACCCTCGGGATACTTGCTGAGTTCAGCATACATAAAGTCTGTCTGAACAAAGAGCCACGTTAACCAAAATACTCCAGGCCAGGGAAAGCCACAGTTTTATTCTCTGAGTGCTGCTGAGCAGACAGGACTGCACAGCATCCATAAAAAAATGGGAAAAAGAGGGAGAACCATCTTTTATACAGTGATAGGACAAGCAGAACGAATTTAAAACTAAAAGAGGAGATATTTTGATTAGATACAAGGAAGAAATTCTTCTCTGTAAGGCACCACATCCCTGGAAGTGTCCAAGGCCAGGCTGGATGAGGTTTGGAGCAACCTGGGGTAGTGGAAGGTGTCCCTGCCCATGGCAGGAGGGTAGAATTTTAAAGTCCCTTCCAACCCAACCCAATTTGTGGTTCTCTGATCCACTTCAAAGCAATGCATTTGTGCTCAGTAATTGAAAGGAAAATCCCCTGTGCCTCGTATTAAAGCAGCACGTGGGGCACACTCCACCAACCAGTATTAAGGAAAGCATTTCCTTCCTGTATTGATCATCCACCCAGCCCACAGAGTGGCATTAAAAAGGCAAGGGGGAGGACAACAAGCCAAGTGTTATACATAGCAAATTCTGATTAGATTATGAAACTTTAAGAAGATCTTAACAAGTGGACAGTGTGCATTTTACATAATTAGCTTGTTACTTATAAATGCCTCCCATAGTGCCAATGGCAGATTTTCACCGCCCAAAATAGCCTAAAGCTGTCGGATTCAAGAGCTCCTGCCATCCCAATTTAGATCAACTCAAACACACAAACCACGAGGTGGTTTCGTTACACCAAGATTAAGAATTGAATCGGCTCTTGTGTGCCCGGGATGGTGGAAGGGGTAAAAGATTACAGAGGGCAAAGACATATTATGTCACTGTGTGCCTCGCCAGCCCAATCCTCACTGAATGTGGCAGCTGTTCCTCACAGTGCTTTGGGAGATTTCGGGTTACATTTTGGGGGGGACAGAGCCTGGCTTCAGGGCTGGATGTGAAGTTGTGGGATGCCACAGCTGCATCCATATTCATCGAGCCGAGAGCTGCTCCCCAGCTCTGTGAGACTCATCCTTCATCAAACTGGGGCTGTTCCACTGCAATTCCAAGAACCAGCTCAGAGCAAGCCTCGAGTTACAACCGCTGCCTAAGAAAGGTGACCTCAGGAGCGGCAGAGCAGGTAAAGAAACCGTTTGATTTGCGAGCTGGGGGTGTTTGAGAAGTCCCAACAAAAGCAGAGCTACACTGTGTTATCCCTCTGCCAATCCTCTGCATCCCTGGTGCCTGCAGTTATAGGGAAAAGCATTTTCCATTCTAATTAAAAAGTGCAAGAAAACATGATAGGAAGTATCTTGAGGAAAAACTCTCATGGGAAGAGAGTCCACAGGTTTAGAGTTATCCTGGCATGTAAACATCATCCAAAATATCTTCAGTCCATCTGTGCAAGCTCCCATTTCCTAAAACACCCATCAAAAGCTCAAAAAAGCAGCAGAGCAGAGAAACAATTCGTAAATCATGGGTTAACCAGAAAAATGATGTTGAACCTTCACCTGCTGAACAGGACAGAGATCAGTAAAGCTGCCATGGTCTCATGCTGGGTCCTTTCACTGGGCATTCCCAAGTCCCAAAGAACTTGAGGAAAAAAGAAAATACTTCTAGGACCCTCCAAGAGAGCTGGAGAGGGACTTGGGACAAAGGTTTGGAGGGAGAGGGAATGGCTTCAAAGTGCCAGAGGGCAGGGATGGATGGGATATTGGGCAGGGATTCCTGGCTGGGAGGGTGGGGAGGCACAGGGTGCCCAGAGCAGCTGTGGCTGCCCCTGGATCCCTGGAAGTGTCCAAGACCAGGCTGGACAGGGCTTGGAGCAGCCTGGGATGGTGGAAGGTGTCCCTGCCCGTGGCAGGGGGGTGGCATGAGATGATTTACCTTTTACCCTTCTAATCCGAGCCACTGAGTGATTCTGTCATTTCCCTTTCTCCCAACAGTTTTACTCTTTCGACCTCAGAAATGGGGGGGAGTCTGGGGGGCATCTATTCCCCAACCAACCTCCAGTACAGGGTTTGAATCTTGTCCTTTAGAAAGGCTGTTGAGTTTCAGCTGAATGGAGGGCGTTAGGTTTCATCTGTCAGAAACTACAGGGAGGCCAGAAATCCCAGCTGAGAGATATCCCAATAACCAACACATTTTGGGAAAAGCCAACTGCTGCAATTTCTGCACTCAGCACAGGGGCCTTGACCCAAGAGGATGTTCTGCCTCACAACCTAAATTGCTTGTGTTGAAAATGCAGGATCCATTCCCAATCCAGGCCTGGACAATCAGTTCTCTAAAGGTTCAGAGGTATTTAGCTGATGTCTCATTTGAAATAATTACCTACATCCCTAAATTCCTCTGAAATGCAGAATCCATCTGTGGAAGAGATGAAGGGAGTTGAAAGTTTGGGGTCTAAATTATTCCTTGTGAATTCCTTTGGGAACTAGGAGTGGAAGAAGCAAAAGGAACAAAATCATTACAGGCAAATTACCTGTATTTGAGCCACTCAAGGGCCAGGAAACATCAGCATAATTCTATGTATGCAGTAGGAAATCAATTCTATTAAAAAGAATAGAAAAATGGGCATACTTTGCAAAGCAGCAGAATCCTTTTCCACATTCCCATCTTGTCTTAATTCCCAAAGTACAACTAAAGGGAAAGGAGGAAGCGGGCAATGGGAGGAGCAAACTTGTTTTTGAGCATTAAAATTCATTCATGTAGTGCCACAATAAAAGGCAAATCCAGGGAAAGAACATTCACAGTTGTTCCCAGGTCATCAGTATTCCTCATTTTCCAAGCTTTAGGTTTCCCTGCTGTGACAACCAAATATAGGATGACCCATAATAATTCCAAGTACTCCAAAGTAATGAAAAGAAATCTGATTTCATCAGGAGGGATGCTGGAGTAAGTGGACTCTTGACAGCTTTCTCTGAGCTCTGTGTCTCAGGCAGCACCTTAAAAACACCCACGAGGACCCAAATGTGTTTTCCATGGAATACAGAACATGGATAATGTGTTCTAAATCAGCCCTGGGGCCAGGCAGTTAATGAGAACAGTAAAGAAATATTCAGTAATTGCCCATTCACTGAAAGAGGTGAGGAATTGCAGAGCAAACCTCGCATGGAATCACGGGATGAAATTCCATGGCAGGGTGCAGGCACGGAGGGGATGACTGAGGTAACTCCTTCAGCTCTCCTCTGGCGCTTCCCAAATTAAACTGTGAGCTCTTAATTAGGGGTAATTGTGCAGTAAAAAGGTGTCTCCAGATACCTGAGGTGCTGGCACTGAACCACAAATCGCAGCTGGATCCACTCGCAGATGCACTTTGGTGGTTATGCTCAGTTTTTCAGTTTTGCTGGGAATCATGTCCAGCACTACAAGGCTCAAGCAAATTCCAGGGAGTCCAGCCTATACCTGAGGGTACAGACACACCAGAGAAATCCTGGGGTGTGAGTAAATAAAAAGTGACTATTTTTGACAAGGCGGGTGGGATTTGTCCGATAGAGAAGCACAACAGCAAGGAAAATCAAAATCAAAGTAAGGATTAAAACCCCCACGCTGGGTGTATTCCATAAGCAAGACAGCTTTGCTGGAAGTCTTCACAAACAACCTGAATCCTCCTTTTTAGTTCAGCTCTTGATATTCCAACACGAGCAGGGGTAAAGAACACTGAGAACCCCTCTTGAACTACTCCATCAACAGATGCTCATTAGAGCTAATCACAAGCAGAGCAGCCCCAGCCTGAAATGGAGTTTCCATCTGTCTCCAAAATGCACGTGGGCTTAGCTGTACAAATCCCACATCCCACCTATTTCTGTGGATCTGGAGACTGACTCATTATTCCCAGGAGGATACAGGGCACAGCTACATGGAGCCTATCAGCATTAGAGTTAATAAGATAAAATTATTGAAAGAATAAACCCAGAAGGATCTAAATTAATTTCCAAATGTCACGACGGTGATCAGCTATAGAGTAAAATCTCAGAAGACTATGAATAATGATACTGGAGCAAGAGTAGACATATTCCCAATTCAAAATTAAAATAAAAACTTGCTTATGAATAAATCTCCTCAGCAGGGAGGTTAAGCAGAACCAGAGCTGCCCACTCAATACATGAAGAAAATTCAGGGCAAAAAAAGTTAAAATCTGTCTGAGCCCTGCTTGCACTCCAATTTGTAGCCTGAGTCACTTTTTTCCCCTGAATCCTGTGGCATAACATATTTAAAAGGAAGGGTATGGATGCAAATTAAAGGGAAATTCAGGAGATTCAAGGAAGTGTGGAGTTTAAGCAGACACAGACCCCGGGGTGAGATCTGCCTTTGGACAAACCGAACCAGAATTCCCAGCTTTTTAAAGCAAATCCTACACAACCACGCTGCTGAAGCAGCAGCTGAAACCCAAGAGCTCTGTGACAGAACTTGGCCACGTCCTTCCCTGGGAGCCGGGATCACATTCCCCAGCCCCTCTCTCCGTCTGAGCCCCAGACTTTCCCGCTGGCCTCGCCTCAAGAGCCCTGTCCCACCCCCAGCCTTGGTGGCTCCCCGCTGCCAGAGCCTCCTGCCAAACCTCTCCCCGAGGCTGGGGAGGCATCCAGCATCCCCGGGGACACCAACCTGCAGCTGCCACACCTCGCTTCCTCGAAACCCCGCGGGACATCCCGCCAGCCCAGCCGCAGGAACAAGAGCGGCAGGAGCTCGCCGGCCCCACCGCCTTCCCCAGGGTGCCATTTGTTTTCCTGGTGGTGGGGAAAGGAATCCCTCCAGTTTACCCCTGCCCAGCCCCAAAAATAGCGGCGGTTGAAAGTGCCCCAACCATGTATTGCTCACAGGCAGCTGGAGCTAGGAAAAGCGCTGAAACCAAAATCATGGAGGCACGTTTTATAGGGAGGGAGCGACGGGAAGACGATCGCTCTGTTGTTACAGGTCTCAGGATGAAGGGAGCAAGAATAACTTGTCCTAGCACAAAAATATTGCTATTTGTCATCAGAAATACTCTTTGTATTAATTTCTTCCATCCTGTGTCGCTTTAAGCAAGAACTCAAGACTATTCTCCCAGGATCATGACTTCCCACTCAACCTTCTGCTGAAGGATATCCATGATGAGGGCTTTGACATTCCAGTAAGAAACCCTAATCCAATCTAGGGCTGTCAAGAAGCAAAGTGAACTTTAGCAAAGCAAATGGCAGCTTTGAAGAGGAAAGTAATGCCCAAAGAACACAAAGATAAGAGGAAAACCTTTCTAACATAATTCCTTTGTGAATCAAAAGCATTCTTCACCCTGGAATTTTCCTTCGAGGTAAAGAAGGCCACGCCACTAATTAAAAAAAAAAAAAAAAAGCCCTCCAAGTTTCCAAAGCATTTCAAGTGATAAAACCCAAGTTAGAGCCTGAAAATAAATCATAACAGTAATATGCACACACTTGAGAGAAGGGAGGGGGGGAAAAAAAAAAAACCCTAGATATAAACCTACACTGGAAAAATCTTACACTTAAGTGTAGCCAAAATGCCAGTTGCTGCATGTCACATTTGGGCGCTCCAGGCAACGCTATCACAATGGCTAACAGGGGCAGGCAGAGCTCCAAGACCAAAGCCCAAAGCCCAAGAGGACACACAGATGCTCCTCGGAGAACAGGGATGGCATCCCAGGCCTTTTGCTGAGGCTTTCACACACGTTCAGCATCCTGAGCAGCGGCGCGAGTCAGAGCAAGGCTGCGACCTTTGGGACGCCATTCCCGGCTAATCCCGCCTGAAGGAGGGCCCCAGAAAACATTTAGATTGAAGGATCCGTGAGATTAAGATGTTTATCCATCCTGTGTCCTGCACGGTCGGGATTTCAGTGTCTCCTGGCTGCACGAGCTCGGGAGGACCAAGGGCCAAGAACGAGCCAGGGGAAGGATAGCAACGCTAACAACTGCTCCGAGTGTTTGCTGGAAACCTGTCCCCAGGCTGCAGATGAAGGAGCAAAACAGGATCAGAGGAGATTTTCCCTGCATGGAAACACCTTGGGAGGCCGAGCTGACACAGCTGTTGGGGGCAGCAAGTGAAGGGGACAGTGTGAGACCCACGCTGAAGTTTTACAGGTGTTTATATCTGGCTGTGGCCAGGAAAGGTGCCATGAACCCCTAAAGGTCACCCCAGGCTATCAACAGCCCAAAGATGACCCCGAACAAATGTTAAGGTCAATTAACTCCTGCTGGAGCTGGAGAAAACAACTGGACGCAGAGCTGAGGGTCTCCGTCCCATTCCAAACTGGGGCATTTGGCACCAGAGTCCCAAAAGGAAACCTCGTGGAGACACTCAAATCACAGAATATCCTGAGCTGGAAGGGACCCACAGGGATCATCCAGTCCAACTCCAGCCCTGCAAAGACACCCCAACAACCCCACCCTGTACCTGAGTTGTCCAAATGCTCTGGCAGCCTCGGGGCCGGGCCCATTCCTTGGGGAGCCTGGGCAGTGCCCAGCACCCAGCACCCTCTGAGGGAAGAACCTTTCCCTGATTTCCAACCTAAACCCCTCAACACAGGTTTAGGGAGCTCCTGGATGCTGTCACTGGTCACTACAGAGAGGAGATCAGTGCCTGCACCTCCAATTCCCTCAGGAGGAGGCTGCTGACTGCTATCCCTGGAGGATAATGCTGAGCTCTTCCGAGTTTGCAGCAAGGGAATGAAGGTCTCCAAAGCAACTTTGGCCACATACCATGGAAAAACACACCTTGGACAAAGTGGGCGAGAGTTTAGGTGATACAATGGGAGGGAGGATGAAGACAGCAGCAAGAAAAGAGAATTTGCCAATGCATGTGGAATGAGGAGACAGGGATTTATGGAAAAGTGACCAGGAAAAACCTCTCTATCCCACCTTCATCCCAGAATAATTATCATCTGTAGAGTCTCCATAGCAGTTTGCAAACTACAGGTTTAGGGAGCTCAGACAAGACAATTTGGGTCACAGATGAGGAGACAGCACAACTTTGTTCCAGCACAAAAAATCCACACTGAGCTACAACTGCACTGCAGTCCCCAGAGAGGCTGTGGATTCCCCATCCCTGGAAGTGTCCAAGGCCAGGCTGGATGGGGCTTGGAGCAACCTGGGATAGTGGAAGGTTCCCTGTCCATGGCAGGGGGTTGGAATGAGATGGGCTTTGAGGTCCCTTCCAACCCAAACCATTCTGGAATTCTGCGGAGTCATGCCTTTGGATGCTGCATGGCAGGAGATCCATGAAGGAACAGGACAAGCCAACCACTGCTTCCACAAAATTTCTGTGCCAATACCTACTGTGGATCATTTAGGATGATGGGAGGTGGGTCCTGGGCAAGGATGGTTACTGATACTTCTCTGTTCTTCCACATTTGGTCATGGTAAGTGGATGGGTGGATCAGAAAGAAACCACTGGACATTCCCCAACAAGGTTTTATGGCTTCCAAAAAAAAAAAAAAACCAAAAAACAAAACCAAAAAACCCAACCAAAAAAAAAAACCCAAAAAACCCCAACACTAGTTCCACACTGAAGGTCCCAAAGCTTGCGAGGCAGGTTTAATTTTAGAGCACACCCATCGGATTTGCTTACATAATTTTCTTGATTTGGAAAGCTTTTTATTTTCCTTAGTGAGAAAAGCTGTCCAAATTTATCACGTTAAGTAGGGGGCTGCTTGCCCAAAAGGATCTTAAAATACATTGGCTGCGATTCTCCTTTTAAAGTTTGCATATCACAATTAGGGCAATATGGAATTAGAACAGCTTTAAAGAGTGAGGTGGGAAAGAAACCATTAAAAAGGACAAATCCTCACCAAATTATCTTGGCACCCAAATGCAATGGCCCTCAGGTTGTCCAGAGGCTGCTGAAAACAGGGCAGCAAGAGATCAAGAAGTGTTCCAGTGTGAACCCATTAAGCAGGATGCATATAAATCCCACAGCAGAGATTTTGAGTGATTTTAAGAGTTTTCAGTGATTTTGAGAACGTCATCTTTCTGTTTGGAACTACTGGGGAAGATGTTGGCCTCACCTCACTGGACAAGAGCTTGGTCTGCAAAGAAGTTTCCCCTTTGGATCCTCAAAGTCACAGGACTTGGCAGCAGCTGTGACTCTACTCCAGATTTAATTCTGTTCAGCTCCTCCACCCAACCACCACTTGACCACAGCAGGAACTCATGAAGTCCTTAGGTCCTTCAAACCTTCCTAGGTTTGTTCTTCCCAACACAAAACCACAAAAAAGCCCTAAAATCCACACACCAACATCTCACTCAATCCGTTACTCCCCACTCTGACACTGATTTAGTTCATTTCTGTAGATGGGAGCTGAGGATCTCCCCAAACAGCAGAGTTCCCATCCCCGTGGAAAAACTGCAGGAGTAGAAAGAAAGGGGCAGCTTAACACAGAAAATAAGGAAAACCTCATCAATCCCATGAACGCCACAGGTCAACACCCCTCGAACTGAAAGCTTACAGGAAGAAATGTTCAGTTTAGGTGTTGCCAGGTATCTCCTGCCTACTGAAAGCCCATTTTTAGGGCCACTCGAGCAGGTCCTTTACCCCCACACACACCCAGTGGTCACAGCAATACGCGAGGGACAATGTGACAATGTGGCTGATGGAAGAAGTGGCACCGCAAGCAAAATAATTAAATTTGGGTCTAAAACGCAACTCCCAGGACTAGGCAAGTCTTGCATTTAGGTTTCCAGCACTCCTGACTACTTCCAAGAGCAGCTCTGGAGCTCTACAATCCCCCCCAGGAAGCTATGAGGGATGGAAAACTACACTGGGCTGCTCTTGGATGCGAGCAATTCCCACCTCGAAGGCAGCAGGTCAGAATCCCTCTTTAGATGATGGTCAGAAACTCAAACTTCATGAGCCTGACCTCAAAGAGGCCTTCAAAAAGCTATCCTAGAGCAGACAGAATCATGGAATTGTTTGGGTTGGAAAAGACCTTAAAGACCATTCAGTCCCACCCCCTGCCCTGGGCAGGGACACCTTCCACTATCTCAGGTTGCTCCAAGCCCCGTCCAACCCACTGAACACTTCCAGGGATGGGGGTACCACCAGGTACCCCTAAGAGAGAAGGTTTTCCAGGATGTATTAATGCACCTCTATACATCCTGGGGCTGAAAACCAGCATCATTCCCAAATAAAAAATGTATTCCTGAGGTGAAAGAGTTCCCAGCAACACCTTGGTGTCTCGTAGGATTTTCTCAGTTGGACACTTACACAAAATTGATGTGTTCTCAGCCATCTTTGTTTTCAGTATTTCCCACAGCAACTGTTTCCAAAAGTCTTAAGAGATGCTAGAGATGAAGTTAATGGCCTCGTGTCCTAAAGAAGGAAACACCAGCACCTCATGGTGCTAAACTCAGCAGGCATTGCCACCAAAACCTAGGGAGAAAGAGCACTTGGCCCAGGGGATTAAAAACAATGTCATATAACTAAAAATTTAAATTTAAAAAGATATTTCTTTCTGAGGGTACTCTTTGAGCAACAATAGAGATTTAGATTAGATGTCAGAAAGAAATTATTCCCTGTGAGGGTGGGCACGCCCTGGCACAGGGTGCTCAGAGAATCTGTGGCTGTCCCTGGATCCCTGGAAGTGTCCAGGGTCAGGCTGGGCTTGGAACAGCCTGGGATAGTGGAAGGTGTCTCTGCCATGGCAGGGGTGGAAGATGTTCTTTGAGGTTCCTGTCAACCCAACTCATTCCATGATAAGAAGAAAAAACCTCCCCCAATCTGGCCATTGATTTCCACCACCGCTCCAGAAAACTTCACCAGAGAAACCAGACTTAGTGCAGAACCACAGCAGCCGCATTGTCACTGCCTGTGCCAAGCTCCCAGCCAAGCCTGAAGGCCACCAGGGACTGAGGAGCAGCTTGGTGATGGCCTTCAGCTGCTATGGAGATGGAGGGAGGAGTTCCTTGGTGGCAAGAAAATGAAATTAAATCAGCTTAGGGTTCAGGCAGAGCCGTAAGCGAGACACAGCCTTTGCAGGGCAGCACAGAGGGGCCTTTGAGGGATTTCTGAGCTGCAGCACAGAGAGGTCTCACAGCCCCAGAACATCAGGGCAGCAGCAGCATCCATGTCCTGCCTGTGTGCAGTGTCTGTTCCCCTCTCCACAGCCTGCAGGGACTCTTCAGGAGAGCCACGAAAAATCCCGACCTAAAGAAATTATGGGTTTGTTCACACCCCACCCCTCCCCCCCAAAAAAAACCCTGACAGGGCTGCCAGCTGCTGCTGTGGCCACCCAAACTGCTCCCCCAGTTCTGAAGTGATGCTGAACTAAGGAGAGGAGCTGAAATATCCTGAGCAGGAGGGGAGGGTGAAGTTACACAGGGCTATTAGTAAAATAAACCTTGCCCTGGCACGCTGGAGGAGCCTTACCCAGAGCAGTGCTGGCACTCGTTTCAGTCATCGGGCTTAACCCTTCCTTCCCTGGGAAAGGAAAAGTGGCAAAGCTGTGCCAAGCAGCCATTCCCTCCACAATCTGCTGGAAGTTGCTCCTCAGGGATTAAATCTGGATCCAAAGCAGGGGTCAGGGTGGTATCAGATCAGAGAATGGGGTGTAGGGATGAGGACAAGGGGTGAAGAGCCCCATCTGCAGAGGGGTCAGTGCTACCTCTCCTCCCCTTCAGAGTCAAAATGTTTAGGATCGGCATGAAACAAACAAAAAAGTCGTATTTTTACCCTCAGGGATCTTCCCTGGCACTGGCAGGATTCCCCTCTTCTCCTCCACACCCACATCATCCAACACTTCAAGTGCAGAGGAAAAGCCCTGTCCCACCCAGCTCCCTCCAAATCCAGGGCACCACATGGAATGACTGTTTTTCACAAAAACTTGAGGAAAACAGAGGCCAAAAAGTCTTTCACAACCACAGCTCACCCTCAGCTGGAGAGAAACTCCTCAGCTAAAAGAGGAGTGTGCTGTTGGTCAAGTATTCCCAGTTCATCCAGAGACTTCAGGACAGCAGCGAAAAGCTGATGTGTGACTCACTGCCCTGCATTTTTAAGTGAAAAAGCAAGGAGCTTGGTTTGAAGAGTTAAAGGGGAAAAAGGAAAAAAAAAAAAAAAAAA
>VWYO01018527.1:24109-37082 GCA_013400275.1 Rhadina sibilatrix
AAAAAAAAAAAGCAAGCTCCAGAAAAGAAAACAAAAATTTAAAAAACTAAGAAGTAAACACCTCTAAAACACCAATTTTAAGCAGCGGCTCAGCAGATGCAGGAGGTGTTCAGAGGAGCCAGTTCACACATTAGCTGAGGTAAAGCTTTTGCAGCTTTCTATCTGAGAGGCTGCCTGCATTAGTCACCAGTAAGGGGACACTCCAGCAATGCTCAACTGGAATGAATCGAGCCCAGGAATGCAAAGTGGGGTGGTTAAACCACATCAGTTTTGGAGTGCCTCCTCCAAACAAGGCCCTAAAGTGCCCTTAATTCAGTTTAGCCTGCTTTGCATTGAAATCAAGCCTGTGAAAGTGAATTAAGGCTCTTTAATCCCCGAGGAGAGTGTTTCCACCGGGGCTAGTTAAGAGTAATTGAACTAATCCACTTTAAAAGTCAGTTCAGATTAGTTGTGCTAAGTGGCTGTGCAGATGAGGCCTGGGAGCACAGGGACTGTCTCTAGCATGCAATAATCCCATCAATCTGCCCCGGGGAGGACAGCTAGGGCCTGGGAGGGATCCAAAACACTCCAATAAGAGCACTAATAGAAATGTCTCCTTGTGCCTGACAGGTGCCATCTGGTTGCAACCAAAGGCATTTTCCACATGGGCTTTCTGGGCAGACCATATTTGCTGGGCATGGCCAAGGGGAAGTTGGGTTTTATGGGCAGCTCCCTGCTCCAAGCAGTGCTGGCAGCATCTCCCACTCGAGCCGTGCTCGAGGTTCACGTCCCCTCACTGAAATATCAAATACAGCTCTGCCTCCATTCCTCCTGTCCCAAAGGGGTCAGGGGATGGATTTGGGGTCTGTGCAAGTGGGAAGGGGCCAACTCCACCCTGCACTGATGGCTGGGGGTGGTTGGATCCCCCCATTTAGTGCTACCACACCCACCCCGCTCTTCTGCCAGCTCCCAGGGTGTTTCCCACTTCCCACTGGTTTTCATCCCAGCTTTTCCACTGGTTTAGAGCAAAAGCAGGTCAGCCCCACACAATTCCCACAGAAACAGGGATCAGAAAGCTAAGAAGGGCAATAAAAATCAAACAAAGGGCTCCCAACCACCCCAAACCACATCCTGCCTCGATTTGTACTCCCCAAACTCCACAGCAGCACAGGGCAGGCTCAGCCCGGGTTTTTGCCTTTCTAGGAAACCACGGAGCCCCTGTTTCATGCAAGCCAGTTCTTCCCCAGCTAAGAATAATCCCCCCAGCTGCTGTTTGATGTCCCCATCGCCATGGATGCAGTGTTTTTTATCGGGGAGATCCACAGGGAGAGGCAGCGAGGCTGCGTGTGTTCGCTCCCGTTAATGTTTCCTGTGCGGTTCAGGCTGTTTTACCTACAGGTATGTTTATTCCACTACTTTAGCAAACCAGCAGACTTTTTAATGGAACTGTTGATATTTTTCCTGGCTGCTGCTCCTCCTGGAGAGGCGAGGCAGTGTACAAATGGAGTTCATTCCTAGCTCCAGCCTGGAGCTGCTCTGCTCCTCCTGGGACCGCGGGGAATTGAAGGTTTCCATTGCTCCGGTCAGGTTTCTTCCTTCTCCCAGCCTTCAAGTTTTAGACACACAAACAGAGGAGCTCGGGCAGCTGACAGGAGCAAGAGCAACGTGTGGCTGGTGCTTGAAGCAAGGGCAGCAGCTGCCCTGGAAATCCAGCCACGCATCTCCCAGCCAGGCTCTGGAGAAGGAGAGCAGGTGCAACGCTGCACCCCGAAAACAAAGCCTGCACCACTCATCTTGTTTTGTAGCCAGACCTCATGGGCTGAGGCTTGGTCCTTCCTGCTTTAAACACTTCAGACCTCACCAGGTCAGCAGGAAGATTCCTATAAATTTGTCTTTGGATTCCCTTTATGGCTGCAACAAGAGGGAAACTCCAACGCAGCAGGCTCTGCTTCATCAGGCACATATTGAAGACAATTTCAAGTATGATCCACAGCTCAACAGCTTTTTGGGGCTCCAAGAAGAACCAAAGGATGTGCACCAAATCCCTGACTCAGCTCAGAGCCTGCTCACTGTGAGAACAGTCCCATGCCACAGCAGAAGCACCCAAAGCCACGCAAACCCTGAGCAATCTCCACTCCCTTCACGCACAACGGGGTAAAACTGAACACATCCAGACAGGTCAGAGCCCAGCTTTAGAGCCACTTCAATCCAAAGCACTGGAAAGGAGCCTCCAGAGAGCTCTGGGAGCAGAGCAAACAGCCCCACACAGGCAGGGAGGAGCAGCTGTTTGGACAAGGCCACTGACCTGTCCCTGCCTCAGCAGCAGCAGAGCATCCCTGGGAGCAGCTCACTCAGTCCTGGCTCTCTGAAGGCTCTGGGAGCAGAGGAGTCACCCCCTCAACTCCTCACCACGAGGTGCCCCAGTCTGTGAGGGGGAACATCCAGCCCCTGGCAGAAATACACCCAGAGCCACGGTGTAGCGGGGTCAGCGAGCCTGTGCAGCCCCAAACTGAGGAGTTTTTGTCCCAGTGAGTCAGCCCAGGCCAGGCTGTCAGCTCAGCTCCAGCCCTCAGATTTTCCATGAGGCTCCAGCAGCCCCAGGGATGTGGTGCTGAGGGAGGATGCCCTTCTCCTCCCCTGGTACCTCCCACCCTGCCGAGCCTGGGACAGCCCCGCTGAACCCAGGCCGTGCACTGGGAACACAACCCCCTCCCCGCCAGGCCCTGTAGTGATTTTTAAGGCATCTGACAACATCAGATTTGTTTCTTCATTGGTTGGTGATCCCTCTGCAAGCTCAGGAGGCCAGCTGATCCTGACAGTGCAGGATGAGGCCTGGTCCCACTGCCCTCCAAGCACCATCCCTTCAGCCTGGCCTGCACCTTGCAGAGAGGCAGGGCTCTGCCTGGAAACACACCTTCCTCAACTGCACAAACCAGTATGGACATTACAGCTCGTAACACTGACCGCAGGGACTGCTCAAAGCCTCCCTCAGTCCAGCTCACACCCTCCCAAGGGCAGCCCTTCAGCTCCAGTCCTCTCTCCAAACTCATGCTAAGCCTCCGGATTTCCAGAGTCAACATGGGACAAGCCAGAAGATAGAAATAGTCCCCAGGGATGCAACACAGCTGTGCTAATGAGCCAGAGGAAGTGTTGGATCTTTGGTCAGACCCTGTAATTCAGCTCAAGTGGCTGCTTCACCTCTGGCCTGTCAGATCAACTTGTTAACCACAGACTGGGAAAGAGCTCCCTGCTTGCTCCCAGCAGGAGATTTATCTTTGGCAGGGGTTGAAAATGCCCCTACCCCACTCACCTTTGATTGCAGAGAGGCCCAGAGATGCAGAGAGAGAGAGAGCTAAGCTCTAAGTTTGCCAGGTATTTCAAGATCTCACCTTACACTGGGAGAGGATTAGGGCTAGAAAAGAATTTTGTCAAGATTAAGCCGAACAAGTCAGTTCTTTTAAATCAAGTATCAGTTCTGGTGAACTGTCCCCAGAGGGGTTTGGGCTGCAGGATTGGGTTTCTTGTCAGAGGAGATGGGCAGCACTGGAGAGCAGCTGAACACCGTGTTCCTGAACTGGGAAAGGTCCCCTGAAGTCATGGATTGCCCTGGGAGAGGCTCTGCAGCCAACACCAGTGGATCCAGTCCAAGGTGGACACTCATCCCAAGTGCAGCCACTGAACTGGCTCCCACATTTCCCAATCCAGGATGGGCTGAAGCTCAGGCAGGATGTGAAAAAGCTGAGAAATCCCAAAACATGGCAGCTTTTCCATGTTAAACACAAGTGGGAACACATTTTCCTTGATTAGCTGAGTAATTTTCAAAGCCTTGTCTGGTGAGCCCTCACCCACTCTTCCCCACTGCCTTAGGAGAGGCTCTGCACCCACAGGAGACACGACTGACTGGTTTTCCATCAGGAGACACTGAAGCCAAAGCAAAACTTGGGGGAAGCAAAATTGTTTCCCCTGTGAGGGAGCTCCTGCAAGCAAGACAGCAACTCTTGATGCCTTGGGAAGGCTGGGCTGGAATAGGGACTGGACAGAGCTGGAGAATAAAGTAGAGATTTATTAAAAGGCCTTTAAGGACACACCTTGGGCAGGACAAGAGCCTGGCCAGGGCTACACCCAAGGTGGGCATAAAATGGGCACAAAATGGACACAAAATGGGCACAAAACGGTCATGAGGTCTCACACTTTGATCAGTTCTGGTCCATTTGCACTTTGGGGTTGAATTGTCCAATTCCAGCTCCAGCTGATGCAGTCCCACCCTTCTTGTTCTCTCCCTTCAGCCCCCGCTGTTTGTGCTTTTGGGCCTGGAAACTTGTCCCAGCTGTGCTTGGTGTGCAGCAGGAGCAGGATTTGTTTTGTGTCCCTGCTGTGTGCAGAGCTGAGTGAGCCTGAGTGTGAGGCTGAGAGCTGCACCCCTGGGCAGCACAGAACCTGGAATGCACGGAAGCTGAAACTTAAGGCATCACCCTTCCTGCAGGCAGTGAGGAGCTCCAGTGCCAAGGCCCAGCATGGCAAATCCACCCCAAAAATCTCACCACGAGAGCAGTCAGCTGCCAGGGATCTCCCACAGACCCAAGAGTGGCATTGCATGGTCAGCAGGGCAAAATGAGGCCACCCCAATCCCAGCTTCAGCCTCAGGCAAGGAGAACCATCTAACAGCCAGAAAATTAAAATTCAAACCCTGGACCCTTTGGAGAGCAAGGAGTTTTGCTGACAGTGATCCTAAAACAGAACTGCAAAACCCCACAGGGTCCTCTGGAGAGAAGCACCTTCACCTAAAATCTTCAGCTCAATCTCTAAAAGAAAAAGGGCAGTTACACCCCCCCAAGGCTGCCTGGCTTTGTTTTGTTGCAATACCAAACACCAGAACATCAAATAAAAAAAAAAAAAAAAGGCAGAGAAGAGATGACAATGTGGATATTTAAACAGTGACAAAACAATATCCCAAACTCAGCAGGGGGTGACAGCAGTGCCCACTGAGGTCTACACTGGGAATTAGCTGCAGGAAAGCCATGAGGAGCAGGGCACAGCAATGCCTCTGTACCTCTGTTCCTTTTAGGATCAGGTAAAGGGAGGCTACAGAAATCCCAGCAAGTCGTGAGGAGAACCTGCCATGGGCAGGGACACTTCCCACCATCCCAGGTGCCTCCAAGCCCCATCCAGCCTGGCCTTGGACACTTCCAGGGATCCAGGAGCAGCCACAGCTTCTCTGGGCTCCTTGTGCCAGGAATTCCTTCCCAACATCCCATTTTATCCTGCTCTTTGGCAGTGGAAGCCATTCCCTGTGTCCTGTCCCTCCATCCCTTGTCAAAGTCCCTCTCCTGCTCTCCTGGAGCCTCTTTAAGTACTGGAAGGAGCTCTGAGGTCTCTCCATGGCCAGAGTTAAGAGGGGCTGAAGACCCAGGAGCAGAAATCCCAGTGCCAAGCCATGGGCTCTGTGAGTCACAACAATTCATCTCTGCCACCTGTGTCACCCCCCGTGCATCACCCAGGGGTCAGACTCAACACACCTCCCTGGGTACTTCAAAATAAGCTGTTAATTTTTGAGTATTATTTCTTTTGCTCATCAATTGACCTCTTCCAAAAGGAGTTGGCCTTGAAAACAGCAAAGTGGCTTGACCCTCTTCATGCTGGGAGGCTGCTCCACAGAAATTCAGAGAATTTCAACAGCAGACCAACCTTCTGGTTAAACGCCTGCCCATTCCTCCCAGGATTGCCTCAGCCAGCACTCACAGAGGGTTTTAAGCCAAGCTCAGATATCCCTGTGGGGCTCTCTCAATGCTTCATTCATGTCCAGGGGAAATCATCTGTTGCTCCCCATCACAAAAAGCCACCTCCTGCAACGCTCCATGGTCAATTTCACTGCTTCACTCTGGGGAAGACTTCAAGGAGTTTTTCCAAAAACGGAAGGTTTTGCCCCAGTTGAGAAACTCCTCCAGCCAGCATGTGGCAAATGCAGAAATCAGAGCAAGTTTTGCCCCAGACTCCACGACCATGTGGCTGCCCAATTAGTGCTGTTTTAATCAGCTAGGCCAAATGAATCTGCTCATGAAATTGCTGCCAACTCCCATCCAGCCTGCTGGGAATCAACAGGAATTGGGTGTTCCATGCTGTATCCCAGACTCAGCATTACTGTCAGACACTGTTGAGTTTGCATGTTCTGTGGTAGACGGAGAGAAAAGAGGTTTTCCTCTCTGTTCTTCCCCCCCAAAAAAAAAAATAAAAGAGTTAAGCTTTTTTTTTTTTTAACCTGTCATTTTCCTTTTCCCCAAAATCCTTCAGCAACTGAATTAACAAAATGTTCTCCACACCTTAGAGAACGGTTTATAGTAACAGACTGGAAGGCTACAGAGCACAATCAGGAGCTGCTTGATCCATTTGAAACAAGAGTTCCTGGTAAGAGCTGAGGGGAGGAAAAAAAAAAAAAAGAAAAAAAAAATCAGGATAGATTTTTCTATCAGCTCCAGCAAATCCTGTAACTGCTGTGTTTATCCATGGAGTCAAAATACTCCCTGTTCCACTTCGGGAAGTGCAAACACACATTACAATAAAATGTAAAGCTTGCTGAGCTGATAAACTTCATAAGTGTGTTTTATGACAGTATCTGGAGAGATAAGGCTCATTAGCACTTACAGCCACCATCTGAAGGAACCTTAAAAAGCACAGTTACAAACAGGAGAAGAGGAAAAAAATTTGCATCTTGACGTCAAAAAAAAAGAAAAAAAAAAAAGCTTCTAAAGGGTTAACCCTTTCCATAATAACAATAATCCTAATAATTTCTCCTCTGGGGGTCCTCTCATCTTGACCTGAGCTGTTTCCTGAGCTCTGGAAAAAGGTCAGGAAAACAGATCCTACCTGGCTCATGTTGGTCCAGGACCTGCAGCCACGTTCTGCAGGAGGAGCAGTGGCCCCCCAGGAGTATTTAAGAGTGCAAACAACCAAGTCCTGTGCTCGAGGGCTCCTCAGGTCGAGGAACCAATTGTATGAACACACTACAAGCCACAGGAGAGCTTTTTGGCTGCAGAGAGAAGGGGCTGCTTCAGCCTGGAGGGAAGCCAGAGGCTCAGCAGATTGCAGGTTGGAAAACCAGGCCCAGGGGAGTTCCTGGCTTGCTTGGAAGTTGGGAGCTTGGGAAGCTCGTGTCTAACAGAAGGTTTGAGCATGAACTTAGCACCATCCCACCCCAGAGGGGTCTCTCAGGAGGCAGCTAGAACCACAGGGTCAGGAACTGAGAGAAAGCAGATCAAGACACTTTTGATACATCAAGTCCTCTCCTCAAACATCAGGGGAAGAGTTGACCCCTTTCTCTTCTACAGAGCTCAGGTGGCCACAGAATCCAAGTCCTGAAGGGCCCACGTTATTCCATGTAACTGGAGCAGAGAGGATCTACACGGAGCTTGTGGCACCAGAAGTCCTCCCACCTCTGGTGGCTGCCCCAGTGGGGATATTCTGATTTAACATCTTCAAAAACCCCTTTCCAACCTAACTCCCTCTTAGAAGGCACCAAGACACAGGGATGAAACTGGAGACAGGGGAGGCAAAGCCAGTCTTCAGCTCTCCTGAGCCAAGATTTCCATGTCCCACCACCCCTGTGCAGCTCTGGACCACAGATGCCTCATACTGTGGAAACACCAGTGATGTTCACTGGTCCAGCATCTCCTCTGGCTGCCCAGCCACCCCCACAACAGCTTAAGTTCAGCAGTTTCTTCTGGCTCAGATTTTCCACTAAAAAAAAAAAATAAAATCTTAAAGAATGTTTGAATATCAACATTCATTAGAAATAACAACACTGTCAGCATGTTCTTAAACGAAGGGAACAGAATGGAGCATCCCTGGGCCAGGAATATCTACAAGAGAACTGGGGAGAACTTTTTACCCAGGTAGATAGTGATAGGACGAGTGGGAATGTTTTAAAGTGAAAAAGAACACGTTTAGAGGAGGTATTAGGAGCAAATCCTTCTCTGTGAGGGTGGGGAGGCCCTGGCACAGGGTGCCCAGAGAAGCTGTGGCTGCTCCTGGATCCCTGGAAGTGCCCAAGGCCAGGTTGGACAGGGCTTGGAGCAACCTGGGATAGTGGAAAGTGCCCCTGCCCATGGCAGGGAGTTGAACTAGAAAATCTTTTCTAAACCAAATCATTCTATGATTCTCCAAGAGGCAACCTCACCAAGTCTGCCAGCACAATGAATTAATCCAATAGAAGAAATGAAGAAAGCAACAAAAACTGACAAAACTTGCTCTGGTCAGAAAGATTCAGACTAAGCAGCATCACAGAGGCTTCTCCCTTCAGTCTTCCAGACTTTCCACTTAACTTGCTCCCCCCTTCCCAATCCCACAGCCTAATTCAATTACCTGCCACCAAATAAGCCTTAAGGCGATTCTCATTACCCCGATAAAGCACAAGGCCTTTAATTATTAAACACTCTGGGGCTTTTTGTGTTGGGGTTGTGGGGCTGGACTCCCTTTTATTGTTGTCAGCAGCTTCCAGAAATCAAGTTAATCATTGACCAGGCCTTTTCAGCAGGAGACCAGAGTCCTGTGGATTCCTGGTCTCTGGTTCTGCATCACCAGTCAGGCTAAAGGAAGTCACTGGCTTCCTGCTTTGCCAGGTATCCACTCAATATTCTCCTAACAACCCATCTTCCCCCTCCAAGGTGTCATTTACAGCACTGGGAAAAAGAAAAATGCAGTATGTGCAACAGTGCTCATCATGAACCTGAGTTCAGAGAGGAACAGCCCCAGGTGAGGGAAACTGAGGCACAAGGCAGTGGATCCAAAACGTCAAGCAACGTGGTCAATCCACTACTTAAGCCAAAAAAAACCCAAAAAAAACCCAACTAATCCCTGTCTGGGTTGATGCTGCTCCAAGCTCTGCAGGCAGGAGGAGCTTCCAGCCTGATTTGGGACAAATCCTGCTCCCTGGGGAATGAAGATGGCAGGCGTGGCACAGCTCTTTTTCCAAACGTTCCTGGCTTTGTCACCACCCTCGTGGCACCTCAGCAAACCCAGCGCCACTTCCAAGCACCTCCAAAGCAAAAGCTGCTTCTGGGCACGGGGCTCCCTTTCCAAGGGGATGGAGGTTAAACACCGCTCCGAGTTGACCCAGAGAGGCCAACCATGGGAGCCAAGCCAGGCAGGGCTCACAGCAGTGACAGTTCACCCAGCTCCAAAAAAGCAAGGGGAAAAAAAAAAAAAAAAACAAAAAAACAACCACACCCCAAAAAACAACACACAAACCAGGCAAACCCTTCCAGTTTTCCAAGGAAAACCCCAAACCCAGCACCTTGAGAGGCAGAACTGCTCAGGGCGGGATGGCCGAGCCGTCCTCCCCGGGCGCTGGCTCCGGCCGCTCCAGCTGTGTTTGCCTGCGTGCCGCATTCCTGCCTCGCCAGCCGAGGCCAGGTTTTGTTTTTTTGGGTTGTGCTGGGAAGCAGCTGCTCCATCTCACACACGCCAGGGCCCCGGCGGGCGCGCCCGCGAAGGAGCGCGCAGGCCGTGGCCATGGCTGCCTGGCCCCACACCGCCCTGCAGGGACAGGGACGGACACCCGGGACCTGCCACAGCCGGGTCATCGCCCAGCACATCCCACAGGCTGGAAGAACGGGTGGCAGAGCCCGTGGGATTGCTTCCACTGGAGGTGACATTCCAGCCGACGCCACAACGGAGCTCGGGGACTCGCGGTGACTTCTCGCCCCACTCAGGAGCCCACCCCAGAGAGCTCCCGGACAGCCCTTCAAATCCAACGTTTCGCCCTTTTCCAAGTCCCTCTTGACAAAAATGACACCCTGAAGGACGAGGTTTCTCTATCCTGCGGCAGAGCAGCAGGGCACCTATTCTGCACCTGCCAAAGGGAATAAAAATACATGGCACTTCCCACACTGCAAACCCCACGGCGCAGCTCTCGGGAGTGGTGTGTTGGTAAATTAGGGCAAGCTATGCTTCCCCTCCCTCCCTCTCCTCCCCGTGAGCATTTGAGGGTTCCTGTTGCCTGCGTGCAGGGGACAGATCAGTTACATTTATGCAGAACATTGCAATCTGTCAATATAAACACTATGTAAGCATGAGCCACTTGTAACATTACTACTGTCTTGACAAGTGTTTGCAGAGGGGGCAGAGCTGCTGGGATCCTTCTGCTCCCAGAGGGAAAGGAGAGCAAATCCCAACCTGCAGGAAAATTGCTTCTTCGAGCAAGGATTAAAAAAAATATTTTTTTTTTTTTAAGACAGAGCTCAAAACTGAATCAGACTCTAAATCAGAATAGAGGGGGGTTAATTTATGGCCTGGGTCACCTCAGATCCACAGATCAGGCAGCTCAGGGAAGCAGAAGCTCCTACAGGCTGGTTTCCCTTCCCACCAGCACAGGGCACAGCAGGATTGAAGCTCCCCAGCCACCCTGTCACCCCAGCATGGCCAATCTTGTCACCTGCCACTTCCAAAGCCCAGAAGCGCGAGTCCCAACACAATTCCCAGATGCTGCTCTGGCACTTCCACCACCCCCAGCCACATTTGAGAGAGGAAAGGGAGGCAGGGGAGGTGCCCACGCCCAGAGCACCGGGAAAGCAGAGCGGGGAGGAAAAGTGAAATGCAATGCTTTCTCAGGGATCCCGGCAGCCTGGGGCTGCTCCAGACTCCCCCCAGCAGCCAGAATGGAATATGGTGCAAATCAGTGCTCAGACAGCCCAGCTGCAGAGGCCGTGGCTGGACATGAAAGCAGCCTCACTTCTGGAGCAGCCGGCGCATCCCAGCAGGCTGACACCGATCCCGAGGCAATGCCTCCCCCTCTGGTGCAGGCTCAGCCTCTCCCACAGTCATCCAACCCCAAAATTCAGCCACCACCACCCTCCTGAGGGGCAGCTCTAAACGTGCAAAAAAGCCAGCAGGGCTGTGCTCGGTTTTGCGGACATGCTTTATTCTCTCTATCAAGAAGTTTCTTATCAGAGGAGGTTTTGGAGGTGTAGCATCACCACATCCCTGCAGCCAGGCTCCTCCAGTTGTTTCCCAGGAGTTAGGGTTGAGCCAAACCCCTCAAATTCCCTCCTGAGCAGGTGCCTGCAGGGTCTCAGCTCTGCTCAGTGCTGCACACCAGCATCCCCACAGGTGCTGCTGCGTAGTAGTAACCCCGGGTCATGCTGGCACCTGCTCCAGGGAGGAGGGCAGCAACACCCAGGCTGCCAGAATTCCCCTCAGAAAAAGAGAAAAAACTCTCTCTCCCTCCGTGCACCATCACCTTCAGCACATCTCCCAATCAGGCAGCTTGGGGATGGAGCAAAGCAGCAGCAAGAGCCCCACCTGCACCACGGCTGTAAACTCCCACACACACACTCCAAACTCTGCTTCCAGAGGGCATTTATCCTACTTGGCTGCTTGTGCATCTCTCCAAGAACACCAGAGCCAGGCTTCCAGGGAAGCAGCAGCCACCAGCCGGGGTCTTCCCAGCCCGGCATCCCCTTCCTGCCGCCCCCCGGGACAGGCACAGACATAGCTCCATGCTGACACAATCTCATTATCGTGTAACCATGCCCCATTTCTGTCCCTGGGCACTAATTCCCCACCAGGCCACGCATTTGGAGACAAGGAATTCTTTCCCTGAAATAAGACATTGGGGCTGGGGGGGGGAAGGGATCATCCACAGCTGTCCCTATCCCCCTCCAGACTGCCGAAGGGAGCAGCCAAGCTGCAGCCACAGCGTGACATCTGCTTCACACAGCCTCACTCTGTGCCCCACCACCTCCTCCACAGGGATGTCGGCACCCAGAGGGGCCAGCAGGGCACAAAAAAGTGGCTTTGGTGACGCCTGGGACTCAAAAGAAGCGTCCCTTTCCCTGTCTGGAGGGTGAGTTTTAGCTCAGGTGATGCAGCCAAGTTGTCAGCAGGGATTTATCACAATGAACAGATGTGCTGCCTCACCTGCAGCAGCCCTTTCATAAGAAAGAAGATCAATACCAGCCTTCCCAGGGCATTTGCGGAGCCACCAGAGTTCTGCAGGAACATCCAGCTTTTACCAGGTGGGATTTCTTTCCTTATCAACAGACAGAAGCCCACAGCAAGGGGGGGCTCAGCTCTTCCCTCACACACCTGTCGGATCTTGCTGTGGATTATCAGGAGCTGGGATCTCAGCACTGACTATTCCCAGTGTCCCCAGCAGCTCAGCAAGTGCAGCCTCTGCTCTAGGAAGAACAAAGAGGGGATCAGCAGCAGATGCTGCTCCTTCGCTGGGGCTTTAACCAGAGACACGGATGCTTTGCACAAAGCAAACTCCGCTGCACACACCACAGCAGCCCTGGAGCACTTGGAGCGCACATCTGGCTGGGTGCACATCTGGCAGCATCTCCTCTCCCCTCCTTATTGCCAGGGAGGGAGTCTCAAATCAGAAACAGCAGCTGCACCAAGACACAGAGAAACCCAAAGCGGTCAGGACAGACAGCAGACACTGCCCTTGGCCCAGAACGTCCCTTCTTAAGTTAAAACCTCTACGAGCCCAGAGAGAAATCCCAGAAGGAGCTGGAAGGAGTTACCTGCTGCTCTAGAGCAGATACCAGCACGGCAGGGATTAAAGGGGGAGTTACAGCCAAGCTCCTTCCAAAGCTTGTCAGTCCCCAAGGCGCAATTCAGCTGCACAGTGCCGGTGGTCCTGGGCAGGCACACGAGCCAAGGGGCTGTGAGCAGCCCTCCGCACACTGCCGAGGGAGAAAAGGGCTTTTCCTAAAAACCTGCACACACAGGACAGGCTGTTTCCTTAGAAAACCAGCCCCAGCAGCAGGAAGTGAAACGGTTCTGGAGTTGGAAACAGAAGATGTTAAGTAGCAGTGTTTGGAAAACTTTGCCAGACCACAAGCAATGGACAAGCCTCAACACCAGGATTTGTTTTACTGGAAAGAAAGGGGGAAAACCTCAAGTCTGCTAAAACATTCTCCAGGGCTGGTCCAGTGGCTCCTACCAGCGGTCACAACACAACATCCCCAAAAAAGAGGAAAAAAGAAGGGGAAAAAAA
>VWYO01018528.1:7601-45555 GCA_013400275.1 Rhadina sibilatrix
TTTGCCTAGCCTAGCCATATTAACCAGAAAGATTATCTGCTTTTTATCTTTCTTGTGGATATCTCAGTGGGAAGGGTTGATCAATATTAAGAATTTTGGACTTATTTTCCTGCAAGATAACTGTAAAATTAGACTTGGCTGCACTGCTTGAGTGTTTATTAATACAGAAAGTACTTTGCTCTGCATCTTACTTGCTACTTTTTCTTCTTTATCCAATCTGAAATGCACTGCATGTACTGCAATCCTTATTACACATGGAAATCAGAAGTATGGGAAGAAACAAGATCTTATAAATTCCAGAATAGAAGCTATTAACGTCATTATTTAATTAAACTAATATGATTAAGAGTGTGATCACTTAGCACGAATTAGTGACTTGTGTGCAATGATATGCCTGTATCAAAAGGTAAGAGTCTATTTTTTTACTAATTCCGTAGATTGAAACAAACTGTAAATTATTTCTACTTCAGGAGATGCAGATCTGAGAAGCAGATGTTCTAGTCAGATCATAACATTTTAGGATTTGTTATTTCATAGAAAAAGTTCACTTTCACCATCACCTCTTTATCCTTATGTTTGGTTAAAAAATATGCTGCAAACCCGCCAACTGGAACTCAAAAATGTCAAAATTCTGAAAAACACAAAGCCTGTTTCCTTCAAAAATCCATGTGAAAATGACTCAGAGCAGGGACTAGGAGTCCTGCAGGTGTAGATGTACTCTGCATGAGCCAACTGAGATTGGAAAGGATCTTGTGGACGTGCAAAAGTGTTGTGGGCCTTGCAGACTTATATTGGAAAAATCACTGAGATTAGAGAGACAATGGAATTCTTGATTTTACTTCTCTGCTCTGCCTGAATAATTTTACAGATTATTCTGTCCTCATTCGTAGGTATTTTTCCAGGTTTGGGTTTTCCTAGGGTTATCCAGCGCACCCATAGTTACTATCCTCTCACACTACTGGGAGGCATCTTAAGAGAAATTCTGAAGTATTAGAGAAGCTTCCCTGCATCGATGTGCTTTTGCTTACTTGTCACCTCACAAGCTGCCTGTCCATGCGGGGAAGAGAGCGTGGTTCCTCACTGAGCCACAAGGGACAGTATCAGGCTGAGTTTGGAGCTCTCCTGGGGCTTTCTTGCCCCTCCCATGACTGGCAGAACAGGAATTAGGGAGCTGCTAGACTTCTGGGTAATGATATCCTCCGAGTTTTAACGAAATTGAGACTCATCTTGCTTTAGGGCAAAAAATCGCTCTCATACAAAGGGCCTAGAATATATCATTCCTGAATCAGCAAATACTGGGACTCTTGCAACCCCCTGAGAGACCCAGATACTAGCCAGACAAGAAAGAGGACACTGCTCAGACTCAGACTGAGAAGTTGCTCTGAGAAAAATACCAAAAAAACTATGATCGAACAGGATGAATATACTGAGCAGAGACAGGAGACCAGCACTAAGGACGTAAAAAGAAAAAATTGCTGATGGCAGTAAAGGGAACATGCAACCCTCCTTTCTGCATAAGCTGATGAAAATGCTGCAGGAAGGAATTACAATTGAAGCCTGTGCTCACAGGGGAGGAGGTTTGTTCTCAGGAGCTCATGAAAACATACAGACATGCTTATGTTGAGCAAACTGCAAGGACAGTGCCCAAACTCAGAGAGAATGGGGCTTCCTATAGAAAATGTGTAGCAAAGAGTGAAGTTAAAAGTGTCCATAAAACCAGATAAAAACTTTGTATGTAAACCCAGCCCATCTTTATTTCATTAAGATAATTAACTCATTAATATAACTGAGTCCATTTTGCCCTCATAATTCACGACTGGCAGTGGATGTGTAAATACACTACAGGTATGTGTCTGACATTGGGCTTCAACAATGCCAACAGGGAGCTACATAGGTGTTTGCCAAAATGCAACAGGGCAATATACAGATGACTTGTAGTGATAAGTAGATAAAGGTTTCCTCTTCCCTCCACTATTTTTATTATAGTTAAAAGAGCTTCAACTCCCAAAGGATTAAAAACAATGGTGCAAAACATGACTGTACCTGACATTTTCACACCCCTCCCTGAACAGTGCATGACATTGCCTTTCTCATCTTCAAAACAGGGTTGCATCTCAAGTCTACTTTTGGGCCGCCCTTTTGCAGAAAACATGTTTGGGAAGACAGATGTTAGCAGTCCGAACACCCCCTGTTTTGTTCTTCTCCCCTGTGATGGTTTAAGGCAAATTTGGGAGGAGAACTCCTAGGGAAACCCTCCCTCCCCTCCCCCAACCGGTTCGGGAGAAANACATAAACCCAACAGACGATTGGGGATACATCGTAACGTCAACCCAGGACATCCCCCCAGTTTTATATGCTGAGCATGATGCCATATGATATGGAATATCCATCTGGTTGGTTGAAGTCAGTTGTCCTGGCTTGTGCCATCCCAAGCTTTTGTGCACCGGCAGTCTGCTCACTGCCGGGATGGTGTGAGAAGACAAGGCCTCGGCTCTGTGTAAGCACTGCTCATCAGTAACGAAAAAACCCCTGTATTAATAACGCTGTTTTCAGCACAAATAGCCCCGTAATAGCTTTTGTGAAGAAAATTAACTGTATCCAAGCTAAAACCAGCACATCATATTATGAACACGTCCACAGCTCCTACTGAAACTGCACTGTTCTTGTGCAGATTTTTGAACTATATGAAAAGAGTTCCCCTTCTTGCTCATCTCCCCGCACTGATGACTTAATAAAGCAATGGAGAAATGATGCTTTGCATGAAGGCATAGCTCTGGAAAACTCTATCACAGATTTGCATTGGGGGAATGAAAATCTCTTTTTTTCTTTTATTGATAGGTCTGAATTCTGATTAGCAGAAGATTTCTAAAAATGCAGTTGTGAGACATTCTCTAACTCTTCATCTGAAAATGCATTCCACTATGCAGTGTAGACAGAACAAAACTGCAACAAATCTCTCCTATCACTCATCATAATGCACAAAAATTGAGGCACCACAAGTCAAGTTATCATCTGAGTAGTTCTTCTGTTTGCTTACTTTTTGATTGTGGCAGAGGCCAGAGATGGCAGAGGCCTGCAGAGATCAGCCTGCAGGTACTCCTATCCCCGCTTGAACATCCATTCAATGCCTCCAGCATTCCTTAAAACCAGACCACTGGGATAAGGACTAAAGATACATGGGACACTATCACAGCTGGGCAGAGAGAGCTTGGGAAAATCTGCTGTAGGTATGTTTACCTTTGGGCAGATGGAGGAAGATTAAAAGAGCAATACTAAGTGGTTGCAACTGGTGGCCCAGATGATAAATCCTTCTGGCAACACACAAGCTGAGCAGCATGATTCACACAAGTATCATCTCTGCATTTGATTTACTGTAGGCCTTACATAGGAACACACATGGGAAAGGTACCTACCAAAAATATGCAACATCCGATGTTTGTTTAGCATCCACTCTATCCAAAACCAGGGACTGGTTCCTTTCCAGGCGCCAGCTGGAACCCTCCCACCCCACCACGGATAGGAAGGGGGACACACCGCTAGCGATAGCACAGAATTCAAACTGTGCAGGTGGTGGCTGCAGGTACCACGGCCACTCCAGACGACAGGTGGAGGCACCTAGGAAAGAAACAGGAAGGCACCTCCTTCCTCCTCACGGCGGCAGCTCCGCTCCCGCGCCCATCTGAGGGCGCACCGGGGAAGCCCTGGCGGATCCTGTTGCGCCGGAACGCGAAGGGCGGCTACGGCTACACCTACACCACACCGACACCGGCACCTACACCGGCACCTACACCGACACCTACGCTAGCACCAGCACCGACACCGGCACCGACACCTACGCTAGCACCAGCACCGCGCCGCGTAGGGCCGGCCCCTCCGCAGCGCCCCGCCGGCACCTGGCGCGGCCCCGCCCGGCCGCGGCGGTGGGCGGGCCCCGCNGCTGAACAAGTACTTCAGC
The DNA here is from genome assembly GCA_013400275.1 of Rhadina sibilatrix. Classification (NCBI taxonomy): domain Eukaryota; kingdom Metazoa; phylum Chordata; class Aves; order Passeriformes; family Phylloscopidae; genus Rhadina; species Rhadina sibilatrix. The sequence goes on from VWYO01018528.1 coordinate 11,557, forward strand.
CTGGGCAATAGCAAGACCAAGAGCCCTCCGCAGCCCCCGCGGCCCGACTACCGGGAGAAGCGCAACGGTGCCGGCAGCGCGCCCCGCCCCGAGGGGCCGCCGCACCTCCACCTCCACCACCACACCTCGCCCGGCTTTTCGCGCCGCCGTCTGCGCGACGACACCAGCGACCTGCTCCGCGCCTACCGCGCCCAGAAGGACCGCGACTTCGAGGACCCCTACAGCGGGCCCGGCTCGTCCCTGCGCAAGCTGCGAGCCATGTGTCGCCCGGACTACTCGGCGCCCGAGGACCTGGGCGAGGCAGCCCTCAAGGCTTCCTCCTCCTCCTCCTCGTCGTGCTGCGCCACGCCTCCCACCACCGGCTCCCCGCACCTCTTCCGCAGCCACAGCGAGCGCCGCCCGGCGACGCCACCCGACGTGAAGTACATCTCCCCCAAGCACCGGCTGATCAAGGTGGAGAGCGGCGGCGGAGGCGGCGACGGCGCGGGCAAGAAGCTCAGCAAGGGCTCCAAGCAGCCGACGGTTGCTGCCCCCTCTGCCATGAAAGATAAAGTAAGTGTTGTGCTGCTGTTCCCACCCCTGTAGGTTAGGTAGTAGGGCTGGGGCTACATCAGCCCCTGGAGGGATTTTTGGCCAGGGGACCAGCTACTGTACATCTGGAATTGCCGCTGTTCTCAGCGATCCTTCATTGGGTGGCCTGGCCCTTTTTAATATCTCAGGGCATGCGGGGCATGTGCAGGAGTAACACGTGAAGTGATGGTGCCCTGTCCTTTTGGCTTTCCTTTCTTCTGATGGAGCAGGTTCACAGGTGTGTCTAGCCCTGCTTTGAGGCACAGTTCACTGCCAGCCTCATGATGGGTGCCAAGGATCGTGGTATGCCCCTTCAGAACAGGGTTTAAGTCGTTGGGGGGATGCTTGGGGAGCGTTAGAGGCCCTTGAAAGGCCTTGTGCTTGTGGCCCTAAGTTGAAGCCTCAGCCCCACTGCATGTGGCATGGGACAGTCATATATAAAAAATAAATTGTTTTTACGCAGTTTGTCTTTTGTTTATTTATAAACTTCTTGCCTCCTAGTTCAGTGTCAAAGGTGAGGTGGTTCGAAGTCCTCTGTTACAACGGCATGGCAACTTCCATGATACTGTGTTTCCAACTGGCCTGTTGGAAGCAAGCTCCATAGATACTTACCCAGTTGCAAATGTTATCCCGCCTTTTACTGGTCATTCTCTTCAAATTTTAATAAAACATTCTAGACAGAACTGCTCGACTTGGGAACTCAAATTAGAGAGGGAATAGCGCTAAGCAAGGCACATCCTCCCACCTGTGTTGGTCTTTTGAGTATAGTTCAGTTTTTCTCATGTATTGGAAATAAATGTTTCTCTATTTAATTCTCTATTAATTGGCATTTTCAACTCCGGGATAATAGTCACATCGCAGGAATTTCAATTATGTGTTGAATGTTATCAGTCTAAATGATCTGTGTGTACATGTTTAAATATGTAACATGATTGCATTGCAACACTTCCATGACTGCTTGATAAATTATAACTGTCCAGGTGGAATTCCAAAGAAATCTGCTTGTGACAGTGATATAGGGTGAAAAGTCTAGGATTTATTCTGTTGCCTTAGTAGGTGTTCCTGACTGGAAGCAACTTCTTTTGTGGAAGTGATTGATTAAAAGTTAGCATCTCACTATGTTTTACAGTATGTTACAACCTTTTCAGTCTTCTTTAAATTTCCCACATTGATACCAAGTGTCTTCTTTTAGAAAACACCTTTCAGCAAAAACAGCTGCTTGAGGCAAAATGTATCTTTTTGTAAAATCACTGTTCAATTTTAGACCCGACTGAAACAATTTTCAAATCGGAAAACACGTATTTGTTGCTAGGTAACCTGCTACTTTGTAATGGTCATGAATCTGTATGCTGCTCCCAAGCCCTTGTTGAAGGTTCTGAAACTTGTAGGCAAAAATTCTCAGTTATATTCGTGGCTTTTTTCCAATTATTGAGAGGGAGAACTATATGTGACAAGTTCACATACAGGAAATCGAATATATCTGAGAAATAAAATTATCCCTGTGCCTCAAAAAGTCAACTGTACCTGCGTGCAACAGCATTTGTATGTGATAGGCAATATAGCTTGCCTTTTGTTCAATTGTGTTATTTCATCCCAGCAATGGATGTGAAATCTCTGTTATTTCACAGCCCAGTAGAGTGTGGCAGGAGAACAGGGGTCAGAGTGGGCCAGCAGGGAACTGCTTCGCTTCTACACCTGTTTTCTTCACTGAGGAAGAAAAATAAGGAATTTAGTTAACCGAGTGTCTGCAGTTCAGTAGCAAACAAAGCAAGTGAAAATAAACTTCTCTAAGAAAGATATAAGGAAAGCAGTAAAGGTGGAATAAAATCCCCTGAAGCTAAAGGTCTGCTGTTCAGAAGAATTTACAGATGTGCTAAAAACATTTTAAAAAATCTGTGTGTGACATCGCACAAGCTAGTAAACACTTAGGAGTGAAAATAATAATAATAAAAAAAAACCCTAAGTGCCATATACTTCTGTCTTCATAGAAGAATGTTTAATGATCCAATAATGCCAGTTTGTGTTTCATTCCAGCTTCGCTGTTTCAGTGTTTTGGTGGGGTTTTTTCTGATTTTATATACAAATATAGGGTGCTGTTTTTCTTTATGTGTTGATGGAGAAGTAAGAAGTAGGGGTTTCAAGAAATTCAGTGAACAATTTTATTTCTTCTGTGTTTACCATCAGTAAAGAGTTGGGTGAAAAGCTGAATTGTGTATCACACTTGAAAGAGTTACTGGAATGGGAAAGAGATTCAGGAAGGTGCTTGTTTGGTGTGGTTACTTATAAAGGGCAAATGGCAAAGTACAGATAGTGGCAGACTGGTTAGTTGAAATTCCCAGAGGAAAAGAAAAATTGTCAACTAGCTGATTCAGGCAATAAAGCGGATGGAGATTTAAAGAAGTGGCAGATGTGATTATATTTTGCAAGATTTTAGACAAAGGCTGGTAAAGTAACCACAGAGATGTAATGTGTCTGGGATTTAGGAAGTTTTGATGTGTAGCAGTAGAAATACCAACGAAAGCTGAAGCAGACAAACCCAAATTGCCATGCACCTTTTAGAAGTGAGGTGACTAACCTCTGCAACAGATGCCCAGTGAGTGTTGTCATTTCCAGATGTCTTTGAATTCAAATTGTTGTGTGGAACTTTTTTGTTGTTGTTATTCAGGTAATACAATTAGGTAGGTTTGGAGGCTTTACTGTGGTGTTTAACCTTCAGACAAGGGAGAGCAGGATGTGTTAGAATTCATGGATGAAGCAGTTCAGGTCCTCCAGAATGGTGGATAAAGAATTATTGGCTTCCATCTTTAGCTGGCTTGTGAGAGCTTAACTTATTTGCTTGCCACAGAGAAGCCGGGGAGTGTGGGCAAGTTGAAACAACATGTGGTTGTATTCTGGATCAATCTGGCATCTCCTGTATTTGTGTAAGAAAAATCGCGAGACTTGGTTTAAGACCAACTCAATAGGCAAACCACTTGTGAATGGAGATCAAAAGAAATAAGCTGGAGTCTTCCTGAGTGATTGTCCTTTATCTGGCATTGTGGTGTGTGTAAATGTATGGAGTAATAACTGAGTGGGAAGTGTCTGTGTGAAAGGATACTTCAGATATTTTTTTACCTATTACATATTTGAACCTAACCATTTCTCTGCCAGGTTTTGCAGCTGAAAAGCCTGGGATATTTCCCAAAAACAAGCTGTATCATTCTTCATCAGAGGAAGGTCTTAAGATGTAAAAGCTAGATTCATAGCATATTGTCCTTTAAAAGACATTTATTTCACAAGGAGCAGCATTTTGCACTATCTCTGTTCATTGGAGACAGAACAGTGCAACAGTTCTGTATATCAAATACAAAGACACTGCAAGTTGCAAGATCCATTTTCACAGGTGTTAAAGAAATTTTTGACATTAATCTCTCTTCTCCATTAGATAGGCTTATTGGCACAGGTCAGTTATGGTATCTGGTAGTGGCTCAAGACAGGGACTCTAAAATAAATCCCTAGGCAGTTATGCATTTACAATCCCAACCCCCTATCCCTCACATGACAGCCTGGACAAACAGCAACATTGGGGTCTTCTTACTTCTGGTTTGCTGTTTTGTTACCAATTGCTTGCTGTGTGTTTAGTCTTCTATCTCTCTGGTGTACACATCTGCTGTCTGAGCTCAAACTGTTGCTACAATACTTTACAAGTTTATTTAAGTGAATTTAGGTTTTCTTGTTACATATGTTGAAATTATTTTTAAAGTTCTGAAATCTACATTATATATGTGAACAAACATGTACATAGACAAAATAAGATAAATATATAATATATAGTTACCATTGGTTTTTGGTATACATAAATGTATGTATTGCTGAGAAAGAGGTTTTGGACTTCTGTCTCTGGACACTTTCAAAACTGTTGTGGGCAAGATCCTAGGCAACTTGGTCTACCTTTGCTATTACCTCTGCTTTGAGCAGAAGAGTGGTTTAATTCACAGAACCATAGAAAAGGCTGAGCTAGAAGGGACCCATAAGGATCACTGAGCCCAACTCCTGGCCCTGTACAGCACCATCTGCAAGAGTCACACAATGTGCCTGAGAAAGAATTGTCTGTTTTTACAAGATTCTTTGCTCCCCAGGCTCACTGACAATGGGATAGGAGAGATGTTTGTGTCTCTAAACACCTTTATATATTTCCTTTCTTGTGCTGACTGCTGCCTGGTGTCAAAAAATATGGTTTCATTCCTTTGCCCTGTGTCACTGTGATTGTGACTAACAGTATGCTCGGCACTGTTTGGAAGTGGAGGAAGTCATATGTGACTGAGCAGTTGAAACAGCATAATGTTGGATTCTAACAAGAGATAGGAAAGGACTGTGGTGCAGATCTTCCTGGATAGGTTTCATTGTTTTTTCAAATGTCACTGTTAAACAGTCTATTTACAAGGAAACAGATATAAGGTGTGGTTTTGGAGTAGTTGTGCATTGTCCAGGAAGTGTGGAAAATTGCTTTACAAAACATATTCTGCTAATGACACTACATGGGATACAATTTTTTTAAAAACTTCTTTTTTAGACCTTGTTTTCTGAAGGGAACAATACCTGTTAATTGTTCTGCCTGTCCTTTCTTCAATAACTCTTAGATCTACTGAAAAATCCTTGAAAATGTATTTTCAAATTTAAAATATTTGAATGGATGAGTCAAGGAAGCATCTCTTTCTTTCTGGGGGGAAAACAGGTACAACTGCATTTTTAAACTTTGAGCAAGAGTTGGAAGTTGCCTGCATTGCCTGCTGTGTGAAGGGTGGTCTGCATTGCCCTGTCTGAAGCAGTGACAAATGTGGGATAGCAGGGGACTTCAATTACTACCTGGGAATAGGGGATAGAAATGGTGGGGCAAGAACTGTTATTTGTATCAGCTTGTTAGCAGTTCAGTTCCGTCCCTGTGAGTGTGTGGACTTGTAAAAACTGAAGAGCAATTCACCTTCACTGAGCACTAAACCTTGTGGGGGGGTAGTTCTGGAAATCCTGTTATTAAATACTGTTGGGTTGTTTTTGGTTTTTTTTTTTCCCAGCACCTCACTATCACAACTCTCTGAGAAATTTAGGCACTACATTTCCCAATTTGTGTTTCAATTACCTTTTAGAGGAGATGTGTCAGTCTCTGGAAGTCTCTGCTATGAATGAGATCTGCAATTCCTTCCAGGGGCAGAGCTATTGCTGGTCTTTCCAATACTCAAATTTAGGACTGGGAGGAAAGGTTCTAAACACACTTTATCTGTAGGGTAGTCCTCTAGAATGATACATCAAAGATCCTTGATGTATTTTTCCTGATACTTTCAGGAATTTGACCATGTACAGATCCTCTGTTAGCAAGTTTTCCAAGGCTGTGAAATTTATTTTGAATAAAGAGTGGTACTTTAGCTACAGGGAGGATTATCCAACAGGTTCTAGAATTCAGTGCTTCATGGAAGAAAACCTAGGTGGAAGTCTTTATTAATACGGAAAAAAAATCAAGACCAGACTTCACAGTCTTGCTGTGTGCAGGTTGAGTTTTGTCCAGTCTTCAACATGAGAGTTGTTTCTGTTGTGTAGTTGCCTGAATTTTACATGAAAATATAATTTTTTAGGAAATATCTGCTTAGGGCATGTTTGGGTAGTGAGACCTGGAGGTTGCCTGGGGTCAAAGAGAAAAATTTGGCATTTGTCAGAAATACCATGTTGTAAAAAAAAAGTGTTGTAAAAAACTCCTAACATACCCCCACAAACCCCCCCAACCAATACAACACAACAGCAACCCAACAAAATAACAACACAACTCCCTCCATGTAATATTGTTAGTTATTGTTGGCCACCATGATGATTAGATGGATAGAACACCTCTCATATGAGGAAAGGCTGAGAGAACTGTTCAGTTTGGAGAAGAGAAGGCTTTGGGGTCGCCTAAATGGAGCCTTCCAGTATCTGAAGGGAGCAAATGAGAAATCTGGAGAGGGACTTTTTACAAGGTCATGTAGGGCAAGGGAGGCAGGGCAAGGGAGAATGGCTTTGAAATGAGAGTAGATGTACATTACATTTTAGGAAGATGTCCTTTACTGTGAAGGTGGTGAGGCATGGGTTGCCCAGAGAAGCTATGGATGCCTCATCCCTGGAAGTGTACAAGGCTAGGCTGAATGGGACTCTGAGCAACCTGGTCTATCTAAAGGTGTCCCTGTCCATAGCAAAGGGGTTGGAACTAGATGATCTTTAAGTTCCTTTCCAAACCAAACCTTTCTATGATAATATAGAGTGACTTCTACTGTAGCTAGGGATGGGTCTTTTGTGAATACAAATTCTCAGAGAAGATGAAGAATTTTCATTACATTGTGTTAAATGTGTTAACTGTGATGTTCTCAGAGACATATTTGCATTTTTAAGTGCCTTTGTCTTCTATATCTTTGCTGACAGACACATGCTCTCATCTGTGACATTGGTGGACTTAATTGCAGCTCACAAAAGTTGAAAGAGGATTATATTGTCTACCTTTATACAGTTATAAGGATGTGCCAGCCCATGGCAAGGAGGTTGGAACTAGAGGATCTTGAAGGTGCCTTCCAACCCAAACCATTCTACTATCTAAATATTGATAATATAATAATATATGTTATTTATTAAAAATAAATCTTTAAAATAAATCTCCCCTAGTAAATTCCCTGAAGACCTGATGAGCAAGAGAAGTCTTTTAGATTTTTGCTAAATGTTGTTTATTGTAATTCCGCTTGTATTCTTCCAGAACAGTGTGTCCTTAATCATAATAGCCACTAAATTAGCAAAATAGTTAATCATTCTGTGCTGATGTTGCTGTTTTAAAGACAGCTTGATCTTCTTCATTTCTTTTCAATTCAAAAAATGGATTACTACTGGTTTTTTTTCAGTGTGGTGAATTCTCATTTATTTCCTTCTTTTTCATTACCTTTAAAATGCTAGGTTTAATCAGATAGAGTTACATGTGAAATTATGCAGTTAGGTGTGTTCTTTGGTTTCTTCCTGTGGCTGCATATGCAAATCATGTTTTTGTATATGCAAATACCCATTTAAACTTGTATTTAATATGATAATATTTGTCAGACTTTTTTTAAGACTGTAGAAGAACAAAGACTATGCATCAACAGTGAAGCTTACAACTTAGTTAATGTATAATAGAGGGATAAACTAACCACAATCTCAGCTTGTATTTAATTTTCTGGGGGATGGAGTGATTATTGCGTTTTTGATCTTGTATCTGCTGATTAACTTTTTAGCTAGAGCTATGGTTCTTAATTTGTCAACTTGTCTGGTAACTGAGCTGTACTCTTCTTGCTGTCTTCTGACTTTTAAACTAGCAACTTGCTAGGAAGAGTCATTGCTAGTGTTCTCTAAATCGTTACTGACTTCTTTTGATAACTGCACTTCTGTTTATGTGTTACGGTTTCTTTTGCTTGATATTACTGATGCCTCAAAATACTGTATGTACAAAAGTAGAAAATAGTGTCATATGTGTGTGGGATGCTATAGAACAGGTTTGAGAAGAGGAGGAATCAGTAGTTGTAGGAGCTCACTGTCCACACTCAGAATGTAGATCTTGCATTCTGTCAAGAGATAAGTCACAGGTCTTTGACAATAACCCTGACAAATGCAAGTGATTTAGACATTAATTTGGAATCTGAATACTGCCTTCTGGGGATTCCTGATAGCTGTGTTTTCATTTTGACAGATAGGATCTGTGAGGAAGGTGGCTGGATTTGGCAGAGCAGGGAGCCAAATTAAATGTGTCCTGCTCCAAAGGTCAGCCTCTGTATATGAATGCTGTCTTTAGCTGTGCTTACAAAATTTCAACATGTTGCCAATTCCTCTGATTGTGCCCAGGGATAGAGATGTGGCAAGTACAGCATTAGATCCTGGATAATGTGACTAGCTGAGACCTCTGGGAGGGATGCATTGGTAGATTATGCATGCAGTCCATTATCTTCTACTTCCTGTCCAGTGTTTGTCAGTCAGGAACATGAAAGATCAGTTTTGGAGACCAGTTGAACGAGTTTAGCCATTTGCCTTGAAAGTGCACTAAATCAAGGCTGTGGAAGAGGCACTGCAGGCAGGCCCTAACCTGGGATCTCCTGTGCTGGCCTTGGCCTCTGGACTGTAGAAAACAAATGCCTGTCTGAGACTAGTTGGCTGGGTAGTGGTTGAAAGGTAGTTTGGAGCAAAATAAGCAAACAAAATGCACGGCAAATACCTCTTTCTGGAAAGCTAATGAGCTCTGCTGGACATGGGCACATTGGTTATCACATGGAACGACCCGCTCCTGCGTGCCTATGGGGAAGCGGTGACAATATGGTGTTCTCACAGTGGGTATCCCCTGTGTGACATGGAGGCGATCAAGATTGTGATCTGCAGAACCCCCAGTGCACATGCAAGGCATGTACCTGTGATATTTGCAAAGAGAACTTGTGTCCAACATTGACAATCCTTTCCTTTCTGAGCATAGCATGGAAGGGGTATGAGGACACTGCATTAATAACATCTGTCATGAAGCAAGTGTTTTGTTTATTGTGTACATGACTAGAAAATTCATGTACTCAGAACCTCCTATTTCATCAGAAGTTTTTGTCAGTACTTTGTCTAACCAAGCACAGAGGCTTGGGAGGTGAGCTCATTACGGTAAAAGCAGCTTATGTGGAGATGGCAAAAAGACTTGCAGAGTAGGAATTCTTTTTCTGGTTGAGATCTCTGAAAATAGGAAAAATAATCCTCTGAAACAGGATAGTCAAAAGGAGTTCAGACATTTACAGTAAGTATGTTATAATAGAACCAACAATCATACCTATTTGAGGTTTTAAAGCACTAGGGTTTTGGGGTTTTTTAAGTAGAAATACTTGAGACTTCCTAGAAGTGGAGAATTTATAGCCGTTAGCAAGTATAGCAGAAATCAAATTCTGGCACTGGCCAGCTGCTCATCTACGCTGAGAATTATTGAATTTTAGTATGTATGGAAGAAGTAACAGTCAGCTGGGGAGTCCTCTGACAGCTCAGTATTGTAAATCCACTTGTAATAAGATACACATTTCTAGGAAGGGTGAAGCAAGCTGCTCTTTCTGCCTGAGTGCTGAAAAGTGGGTTTGAGATTTGCTGTGGGAGCCTTGTTTAGGTTTTTGTGTGACTTTTTTGGGCGGTGGTCTTGTTTGACAGTGTCTTTTGTGTACAATTTTCCTCCTAGTATACTTCGGGCAAATTGAGAAGAAGAAATGTCAAATAGCTGTGCTAAGTCCACTTTCTGTTTTGTGTTCTAGTGCAGTTATGCAAAGGATTGGTGAGTGTTATTGTGTCAGCGTTTGCAAAGGAGAGCAGCACAGAGCACATGCTACCACCTAGCAGCTCTTGACAGGGTCGGAGCAGAGGACAACAGGGGTGGCATTTCGACTGCATCACTTCTGGAAATTTGCCCTTGTGACTAGGAGGAATTACTGCTGCCTGATACACATTGTCGTCTTTGTCTCAAGTGTGTGCAGCTGCTGTCACTTGATTTGCTGCTTGGGCATATGTTGCCAGACAGGGGGGAGGGGACTTTTCCTCTTTGTGTTAACTGTTTTTCGAAATAATGAGGGAGTAATTTTGGATACTAAGTGAAAGAAAGAATTATATTTCCCTCTCTCTATGATCTGTGTCAGTCTGGTGGTTTCTGGTCTAAAAAAGCTTCCAGTCACTTTAAACTCTGAGTGGAGGAAAACACGCACAAAAATACAATTAAAACATCGGTCTTGGTAGTAAAATGAGCAAAATAAGTAGTATAAAATTGCAATATGCCAGTGTTATAGGGCTTGAGTAATGACTCTGAAGTGTGTTAGATGTTTTGTTTCCTAATCTGAAAGAGGATCTCTGACTTTCCTAATAGAGTGTTCATTTATTCCATGGCACTTGTGCAGGTGTTTGATCTGTGAATACTTGTGTGTCCTGTTTTTCTTCTCTGACTGGTAGGGTATGCTGGCAGCAGGAGACAGAAGCAGATGCAGCTTCAGTCTCTTAGCTGGCAATGTACTCCTGGTTCTTTGTTGAAAAGATTGAAACTGTTGGAATAGCACTGTGCTGTAAGTCTTACTAGTGCTTGTCTTAAAAATATTAAGTAACTAAGTTGAAAAGTCCCTAGTAAATAAAGTAAGCTTTCAAGGCAGAACCCTTTAGGGTTGCCCTGCTTTGAGTGATCTCTTGTGGTTCTTTACCACCAGAATAATCCTATGATTTTGTAGAATTCTGATGTTGAAGCCTGCCTCTGCCTGCTTTGTTTGCTTCACTCTTTTGCATGCTGTAGATTATATCTCTGTGCTCTGCAGTAATTCTCATATGAGGATTTCTGCCTTTGCCCCAGTCCCCTTGTCACATGCTAGAAACAAAGGTTAGCTTTACCACTTCAATTATAGGGAGGAATGATTCCTGTGACTTTTATTCACTGACGAAAAAACCTATATATGGGACCTACACAGCATGCAATGATTTTGCAGCAGTCAGGAGAACATAGAAATGTAAGGTCAATTGTGAGATTTTATAACCTTCATATTTTTTAGTCTTCTTCCTAGTGGAGGAGGAAAACATGTTCTGACAGATTTCTTTTTGCTGTCTTTTGTCTCAGTTCACAAATATAAATAAAAACAATGTTCCTTTGAAAGAAAGAATGACACAGATTGGCTCGAGGATTTAAGTTCAGCCAAGAAGTTTGCTTTGTGACTTCTTTTTTTCAGGTGAGACCTAAAATTAAAAGGCTTCTTATTAATGCAGTGAAAAGAGTAGCCTTAAAATATTTATTTTAAAAGTTTCTAGTAATATGTTCATTTGTAGCTCACAAACCTTAAAAGCAGAGGAGATGAAGTATGTTCAAGATAAAGAGTGCCTTTTTTCCCCTGAATATTAGCAGACTTCTCTGAGAAGATTTGCACTGGATTGAATTTGCTGACAGGTTGGCTCTTTCTAATTTGTCCATCCCAATTATTCCATTGCTTGTGCTAGTCAGAAATCTTTTTGCCATGGAGTCTGCCTTTTTGAGGTTTCTGGTATGAATAGGAGCACGCTTCTATTCCAGTACCATTTAGTAACTATACTACTACTACTACTATAGTAGATCTATGGCAATTGTGTATTCATCCTCTGAACCAAGACTGTACTTTGAAGACGGCATAGGATGCAGCCATGTGAAGCTCTTTGCTTGCTGAGAGGGTGTCATTGCCTTCTGCTTTGCACATCTGACTGGAGCCTTCAGTAACATTTACCTTCCTGTCTTTTAGGTATTGATAGCTGATGACTACTCAGACCCGTTTGATGCCAAAAGTGAGTTGAACAGAATGGGAAAAGGGGAGAACACTGGCTATATGGAACCATATGAAGCCCAGAGAATAATGGCTGGTAAGAAAAGACAGTTGCACGTGTGAGCTCCAGTTGCTTGGCAGTTCACATGTAAATTATAGCTGCTATGAAGCAGAAATGTCCTTTGGCATGGGAAACGGTGTTTTTGAAGATGCTTAGGTAGGCAGCAGCAAATGCCATGGAAGCATTGCATTTTCCTGCATGTGCCTTTATACCTAAAAATATCGCTTTGTACCTCACTTTTAAATATAGAAGTTTCATACTGTCATGTGATAAGATGAAAAAATTAGAGCATTGTGAGTTGGAGTGTGTATTGCTCCTCTTGGCAATGTGGAGGCTGTCATCTCTCTATGTGGTTGAGATGGCCAAAACATGACATTGTGTTATTCCACTTTAAAATAGTTCATCAGCTTGCATATGGACTTTTTTCCTCAATCAGATTTGGACTTCTTGGTGTCGGAGGAGGGCTGCAGAGCTACATCTTTCTGTAGCTTCCTTCTTTCCTTCTTTGCTTCTCTGATTTTTTTTTACCAGTGTCAGAATGAGACACTATAGGATGCCTGTGAGCCTTTAATCACTATTCTTGTTAGCGCCCTTCCTTTTTTGTCATGTAGGGAAGTGGTTACCACTGATGCTGTTGTACGCCTTTGGACTATTTGAACTCCTTGTACTGGCATTATGCAACTCTATTTTTCATGTATTTTCTTTATCAGGATCAATATCCTACTTGTTGGCTGTGCAGTCTGTAAAATATTCTGAGATATGGGGCCATATGATTTTAATCTGTGATGATCCAATCAGTCAATGCATATCTTTGTGCAGATCTAAGGCACATTTCTTGGATTTGTACAGCAGGTCCTCTTTTTCTCGTTTAGCAGTAAAAGTCACTCTTGTGCCCAGTTAAGTTGATTGTATGCTTTCCTTTTCTATTGGCAGCTCCTGTTTTGGGCCCTCAGGAAAGATTAATCAGTGGGGGAAGATGAGGCTGTTGGATGCAAAGATCCTTTTTTCATGCAAGTGTTCCTATTTTTCTTTTCTTAAAGCATTTCTGAAGAGAGACACAGGAAGTGACATGGGAACAGTTCTTTGGAAGTTTTCAGTACCTTATAGAAGGGCTGGGAGCTATTATTTCTCAGTAGTGTCAATCTATTCATTGTAAGTTTAGGAATTTCTCAGAAAATCAAATCAGTCCAAATAATTTCTTGCTCCTTATACAGCAGTGATAAACATTTGTACTTTAAACTATTAAGTTTACAGTGCATTGCCTTGTGTCTTCCTGCATTTAGGACCAGAGTTTGTTCTCTCTTCTTTTCCAGATTAGCCATAATGAGTGAGATATTTAGTGGATGATACTGGTAGGTTTGTGAGCCATTGCAATTACAAGACATCGTTTTGCCTAATTGGTGCTTGGTGCGACTGATAAGCTGTTATATCTGCTCCATGTTATTACAAAGGAAACATGAGGAGCTCTTAAAGATGCTAAAGGCACTTTTGAAAATAGTGTTTAATTGATTATAATGATAGAGCAAGTGTTCTGAATATTCATGTGACTGAGCTGGTAGAAGATGGCTGATATACCTGTGAATATGTTTAGTGTTTTGAGATCTGGGAATTTAGTTTTCAGTCATCTTGTCCTAATGTGAATAGAGACAGTCTCCCCATAAACCTCCATGGCATTAGGTTATGTTGACTGTATTCAAGCACGTTGTTTTATGTGTGGGGATTTTTTATTGCTCAGGTGTTCCCTTTGCACTTTACTTGATAAATCAATATCCAAAGGTATCTTGTTGGGGAGTTTTTAAAGGTTCTGTTTATATTTACTGAGTGAGTTATGTATCTGCTGTTTCTGAAGTTTGGCTTGCCTCAAAATATTTACTGCTTTGTTATGTTTGTTAGTTTTGTTGTCTGATGAATAGAAGAACATCAGATGGCTATCTGTTTAGCCTGACTAATCTGATTAAATCCTTCTGATTGCATTCAACTTCTCTTAATCCTGGAGAGAGGGAATTTACATGCATTGTAGGAGAGACAGGAAATAACCCAGCTTTTTATCAGTTATTCCATGTTTACTGATGTACCCTAACTCTTGAACTCTGGGAACCCAGTGTAAGGGTAGTTGAAATACGACCCTAAAACTTTTGTGCATGCTGCCTGCTCCTTGAGTTAGTAGAGGATTAGGCAAAAGCAGGTGTCCATATAAAATAAGACCCTGTGATTTCAATATGAGAAAGTAAGCTTACATCTGAATAGAAATGCATGAAGTAACTAATATTTTTATTCAGAGCTTATCCTTTCTTCCTAAAAGTTCTGTGATCTTGCAGTTAACAGGCAGTTTGTTCTGAGCTGATGTTTAATTTAAAAGAAAAGGCAGTCCATGAATTGATTTATTTCAATTAATTATTGAATGGTCTATCAGTTCCCATGCTATCTGTGGTTAGAATTGGGTTCAGCCAGGCTTGAAGTTTCTTCTGCTGATAGTGTCCCTCAAAAATACCATCTCCCCAGATCTGTGGTTGTGAAGACTGGAAAAAAGAGCAACCTTTATGAGATTGCAAGGTTTGGAAAGACTTCTCAGAGAAAGATTTGACCTGAGGCTAAGGCAGAGTGTGTTGATAACAAATGCATGTTGATAAGCAGCTATCATCTCTTGTCAGCCAAACACATCTGCTGTCCTATTGATATTCATAAGTGTCTGTCCTGTCTTCAGGAAATCCATGGCAAAGGTTCAGAGAGAATTCCTGGCAATCCAGGTCCTGAAGTGCTGTGTGGTGGGAGTCTGAGCTTGGCTGGGTCTGCACCCAAAGCTACAGCTACAGTTCCTGCATCTTTGCCTTGCCCGGAACCTGTTTGGAGATTGATATCCCAGAGAAACTACATGAGTATAAAGGAAGTTCTCTGTGGTATATGATGTGAAGTATCCTGAACTATGCATGGAGTGAGATTCTGGACTGGCTGCTATCAAGTGATCCTGATTGCTAGGGATCTTGAGTAGTAGGTGGACCTTACTTGTCTCCTGATGTCCGTCTGTAGCTGCTGCAGTGACATGTGGCCTGTCACAGAAACAAGCCTGTGCTGCTTTACCTACACTGTAACCAAGCATCACTGTTTGGATGAGGTGTAGAATGTTCTTCATGCTTGAGAGGGAGCTCTGCAGAGAAGCAGTGGCTAGAGGTGCTGCATTTGAACAGAAGTGAATAGCTGAGACATTGTCAGGTCAGAGTGCTGGTGATCATAACATCCATTCCTCTCAGGGAATGCTAGGGGAAGAGAAGTTAGATTCCACTTGAGTATTTACTCCCATCAGCCTACACTGAATGTCAAATCCTTGAGAGGGGGTCTGTTTGTTTTCTGTGGTAATCCCTTACCTGAGAGGAGAAAAGTTTTCCTCAGTTCATGGAAATTAGTATGGTTGACTACCATATGGCTATGGTTGGGGAAAATATGTGCATTTTTTTGCCTTAATAATACTCTAAAAGTCATAATGCCCTATTCTAGCTGTAGTCTTGCAGGCATGCCTTTCCTCTTTCTCCTAACAGCTGTACATATTGACATAGCTCTTCCAGACATCTCTGCCTTTCAGAAGGAATTAACACCAGTCTTCAGATTGCATGAAACATTTGCAATCAAATGCCCAGTCAAGGGCTATCTATACCACAGCCTTCTGCAAGCTGCATCATAGAGTGCATCTAAAACTTGCTTTTGGAGAAGGATCCAATTTTGGATCATCATTCAGATGGAGTTATGCTTGTAGGCAAGTTGTCGCACAAAGAGCTGTGTCATTTTAAGGTATGATAAGGAATACTGGCTACAAGAATAAGTTTATGAACTGCATCTGTTGTCCTACTTAGTGCTTGGATTTGAAGGAGAGCATTTTGCTTCCAAAAGGAGATGTTTTATGCCCTGAGTAACCTCTAAAGTTACCCTGATCAGAACAGCTTATGATCGCTTGAGTATGAAGTGCTTAGCATGATACATGCTATACTATAAAATTCAGCTTACTTAAACAAACAGTAAAATCAAGGTCATTTTAAGTCTCAAAGTATTTTGAAACCACATAATGAAAAATGCTAGGTAAAGGGTGGGGGTGGGGCTATTTGGTGAGAGAGGAAGCAGAAAGCATTATCAGGTTATGATGCCTATGTAGAAAAATGTGTGTTGCAAAGTGACTGTTTTTTCTGAATCAGGAATTGTATCTTCTGTTCTGTGGAATGGTCAGGGAAAGACAGATAGGGGAGACTAAGCCCTCGAGTTAGGACAACAATTTGAAAGGTGAGTTAAGCATGTGATGCGTCAGTGCGTCGATTTCTTTGAGATCCAGGAATGCCTCAGGTCTGTGCCCTGAGAGTCTTGATGTACATCACGTTTTTCCTTTGCTTTTATAGGTATGATCTTGGACTGTGCCAGAGATATCAGCCTCTATGGGGTTCCAGCATCTAGTTCATGCATGTACATCAAGGATGTGGTAGCCAGGGAGAAAACCGTATTCTTGTGTCTCAGAATTGTGAAAACTTAAATGGGTAGCATTTCTGCAAACAGGTGCTTTCCCTGAGATGTAACATACCTGAGATGTGGTATTCCTAATGGAGCAGGTGCTATGTTGTGTGCAGAACTAAGAACTACTTATACTACTACTACTGATAAAATATACACTGTGCCTCTGTTCTGATCAGGGTGACTTTAGAGGTTCCTCAGGGCATAAAATTTCTCCTTTTGGACAGCCAAAGTAGGTGTTACAGGAGAAAGGAATTCAGTTTGTTATTGATGCATTCCTGACAAGAGTCTAGTCAACACATTTGTCCTGAGGATGGGACGTGTTAGATCTTGTAGATGGCATGTGCTAACCCATGAGATCAGGGAAAGTGCTCAGTGTGCATTTGGCAAGTCCCAAATTGACACAGAACCATGCTGCCACTACTCCCTGAACAGTGAAAAATTTAAGTAAGCCACAAAAAGGCTTCTGGCCATAAATGGAAAGCTGAATTCAAGTTTCAAACTGAATAGATGAGCTTATGTGCATGCTCCAGGGCTAGGCAAGTGATATGGCAGAAGGATCTGTGTACTGGACCTGAAGAGCTGGAATCTATTCCTAAGGATGCTCTAGAGCATTAGGATCATGGTACAGAGATACTTATTTTCTTGCCTGTATTGTTCAATGCATTCATCAACCTGGGTAATTACACATTTGCACTACTAGTAAAAGTGGGCATAAACTAAGGGAAGTGTGTGACGAGGAAGGGCAGGTGTTTCATCTAGAGGAGTTTTGATCAATCTGAGCATTTTGTCAACAGGAGCTGTTTTAAAATTAAACAACAGGATATTAGAGAGAATTCCAAAAGAAAAATCACAGCTTTATTCATAGGCTCACAACATTAGCATCTTCTTCCTTTCTTCTTTTTCTATGTTTTTATCGTGCTCTCTCTATATGCATCATCCTGGCTGTGCAGTAGAACAGCAGTGAGCAAGTCTAACTAGCTCATACTTAGAGATTTGGTGCTTGGCCTTCTTTCCATAAGGATGCAGAAAGTGGAGACCCCTCTCTAGGTGCGGACAGTGCCAGAAGAGTAAATGCCTTCCTGCACTTCAATGCTTCTTTTAAGGGATTGAGGTAAGAGTCCATGGCTGCATCACAATGGAATCTCTAATGCCTGACAGGCAGCCTAGCAAAAGCAGTGCACCTGCCTTAACTGGGAGCTTCCCATGGACATGCTGGGAGAAGTAGCTCAGCCTTCATGGAAACTATCACAGAAATGCTGGGAGTATGGAGAAAACAGCATTCCCATGAACCTGCACCTACTTCAAAAGGTCTTGGGTGTCAGTTTCCCTTGTAACTGGAAAGGCTGTTTTTTTGTTCAGACTTGTAACTTCATCTGAATAGTCACTACAGCACACTGGTGGTGAGTCAGATCTTGTAAAATTCTTTACCAGGTGGCCTCTGGCATATTGCTTGTTGGCAGCAAGTTTACAACTGCAAATAGTATAAGAAGAGCAATGATAACTGCTTTGATAAAGACTTCGGTTAGGATGCCTAGATCAGCACGTACATGGGAAGTGTAGGAAGAATTTTTTTGGTCTATTGAAAATCATTGTGCCTAGCAAGCTAACAAGATCCCTAAGCACTGTAGTGGCTCTGTGTAAGATTTGCTGTCTGTCTCTACTTGGGCATGGCAGACAGCTGTTGCCAACACAGAAGAGGCAGTGTGTTTGTCCACTAAGATCAACAGCTGGCATCATTTTCAAAAAACTTTAAGGGCCTCCTCTTGTTCCTACATTTGTGTGTTTCAATTCTAATTCTCTTTGAGAGTCTAACAATAGGCTAGCCATGACTGGAGATCAGCCCCAAAGGAGAGTAGATCCATTGTCAGTGCACCTCATGTGGTATTTTGAATTCCTCACTAGCACTATTATCGTCCTGTTTCCAGATGATGTGAATAGACCACATGCTGGTCATTCTAGTAGTAAAGTTTTAAGATTTTTTTTTTCCTTTAAAAGTGTGGAAAAGCGCAAGGTGGTACTTCACTCTTGAAATTCTATCTGTGCTCTCATCTCAACATTTGCAATGTGGAGAGCCACTGGGAAGGATTCTAAGAAGATCAGTAGCACACAGAAGAAAGCTTGTGACTGATAAGAAGATGGTTTTATTTACATGTTGGGAGTTTCCTATAGAGCAGCACTGGAAATCTTGGGGAGCTCTTCCTAGAAGTGACAAAGGAGGGATGTGTGATGTGTTCTGAGCATTCCCACCATTTGGAGCACAGTGCTAGTGTTACTGTCACCTGCTGCTATCCTGTAGTGCAAAATTCCCTGCAGCTCATGAGAAGTGAGGGCATATGCTTTGAACAACTGTGCTTCTTTAAAGTATGCTGCTAGATGTAATGTTAATTAGAAACCTCCTGAGCTTCAACATCTATTTCATATTGTTTCTTACTTCATTTGGAATTTGGACAGACATTATATTGGGCAACGATTTAAAGGAAAGAAATTTGTCTAGGAACAATTACAAAAGAGAACTTCTTCCTTGGCATTAGTTCTAATGTGTATGGATTGCGAGATGTTTGAAATGGTGTTGGACCTGCTTCAATTTGAGTACTTACATTCTCTGAGCAAAGCAATAGATCTCACATGTGCCATGAAATCCAACCAGTTTAGAAGCATGTCCAGTTGCCAGGATCATCAATACTTCTCTTCCTGTCTTCATGAGCACTTTGTACCCCATCAGTGATTGTGAGAAGATAAAGCCAGAAAACAAAACCTAGTTTCTCAGGTCATGAGAGACTGCAATGTGTTGTGGTTGCTATAACTAGGTGCATTACTGGGCTGGAAACCAGCTGTGCATAAAATTAATACAATTTCTTTATGTTTAAAAGTGTCTCCTCCCCTAGAAAGATTTAAGATGTTCTCTGTAATGTTTAATACTACATATTTAATTTAATGCTGGTTTTGTTTGTGTGGGGTTTTTTTTGTGTGGTTTTTTTCCCCATTTCAACACTTTAATTTTGCTCTTTTGATTTGATATAGTCTGGAAATGGACTAAATGTGAAACTTCAATCACAAGCCTGAATAAGAATTGAGTTTTGCACATTTTCTTGATTCTTGTTCTCATTAAGACAAAGTTTATGCCCAAAATAATGGAAACAAGATGTCTAGAACTTTGGAAAAGTACATCAGAATTATAGTAGACTACTTGAGGGTGCGTGTTGAAGGATGGTGACTTCATTCATTTACTTTACTTGCTCACTGTCTGATGAATCTGGTCTATGTACTTGCATAAAAAGCAAAGTGAAAGAATGGGTGCTTCTTGGATTTTTGGGAAGGAGAAACCAATGAGCTCAAAATGCTGTTTAACTCTTGCCTGCAGTCTGGAAGACTTGTGTTGGAAAAGAAGCAGTAGATTCAAGCCACTTTTGATCAAGATGGTTATTTTGACAAAATCTATCTGCTTTTCTAATACAAGCAGCATGTGTAATGTATGCAGGTGCTTTTTCCTTGGTGCCTACCATGCTTTTTCCATGGTGCTTACCATGTGCTTTGCATGCAGTGTTGCCTGTGGCATAGGGAGTTTTATTTGCATTTCTTACCATGCTGCTTTGATTCTATGTATGTTTTCACCTGCCAGTTACCACAGGTCTTCCCTCTACTCCATCCTTCTTGTCCCCAGATAAATTGGAAGATTTTGGACTGCTTTTCTTAAGAACAGTGGTGCTTTAAATATAGGATGTGAATTGCCTGTCCCTTCAAGACAGTGATGCTTCTGGCCGCAGTTTCAGTAGCATTGAGGTCTGTGTGGTCCAAGAGGATCTGTAATTTTAGAAATCCAGCAGCTATCTCTTGAGAAATAAGAAATATGATCCTAGAGTGAAAAAAAATAGTATTCATTGCGATATTGGTATTCTTTTGGTTACAAAGGTGAAAGAGGTATTATTTTCTTATTTTGTATCCTGCTGACCTATTCAAGTTTTTAATCTCCCTCCCATCTCACTTCGACCTTCTTCTCCCCAACCCCTATCCTCTAGTACCAAGTATGTTGAATTTGAAGGTATCTCACTTCTCTGATCATTTAGAGGGATAGAAAAGATGTACTTCATCTTGGTGCAAAGGATTCTCTTAGGTGGAACATGCCTGAACATGAATGTATATGACCGTGAAGGGATCTTCTGCCTGTCCTATAGAGATTGGTGGGAGTTGTATAAATCCTAAATTGGATGAAGTAAATAAAAAATTAAACTGTTTTGCATTTTCCCTTGTAATATGACCTCTGTAGACTGTGATTCATTCTGATTTAATCAGTGTTCCATCTGTTCTTTCCATGCCTGGAAAGGCGTACAGGCAGTGAACATGAACTGAAATAAGAAGTTCCTTGAATACAGGGGAAAAAAAAAATCTTACTATGAGGACAGTCAAATTGTGGAGAAGGTTGCCTAGTGAGATTGTGTAATCTCCATTTCTGGAAATTTTCAAGACTGGACTGAGAAACCAGGATGTGAGTAACCTTGTCTGACTCTGTAGGTAACACCTACTTTGAGTAGGACATTGGACAATGTGACTTCCACTTCCTGAGATGTTGTTTAATCTAGCTTATTTTATGATCCTGCAACTGATTTGTGAAAGTGAGAAGTGGCTGTGAGAGTAGCATATCCCAGACTAGATTGCTGGAATCCATGTTTGTTTAGTCTCAGTCAATTTCCAGCTTCATCATGGTGACAGTATGTTCCCAATACTGACCCTTTTAAACTTTATCTCTGGGAAGACTAGACAGGTGACTATGAGACACAAGTGTGCTGAAATGTAGCTTATGCAGGGGCTTATCCACAAACATTCTGGTTTTGTGGAGGTAACCCTAGATGGGCAGAATCCATGCTGAAAGCATGCTGTTGCAGCAAGGGAGTATGATTCTTGACAGCTGTTCACTATCACTTTGTGGGTGCACGAGCAGAGGCTAAACAGATGGGCTTCCAGTCTGCACTCAGCCTGTATGTGCACTTCTGGACTGTGTTGGCAGGAATTCTGGGTGCTTTCCAGGTGGAGGTATGATAGGAGCATAGGTGACTGACTCTATTGTGGTCTGCCAGAGCAAAGGAAGGGAATGCTATAAAGCTTATTTTTGGGTCTGACTGGGAGGAGTGTTACTGTACTAGGCAGGGAGACATCAGAGATACGTCTTGCCAGCTTACCAGTTCAGCTCTCAGTCTTCTCAAACTGGTGCCAGCTCTACTGCATCTTTAAACATTGCTCAAAAGCAGAATGTGGAGAATTTGTTACATGAAGAATCAGCAGTGTATGGGAGATGTAGACTGTCGCTGATGAGTTTTACAGGGATTTGTTATTTGGAGCTGTAATAGTGACACTAAAAGAAAAAATGAGACAGGCACTTGGGACAAAAAATTATACAAAAATCTGTTATCACACTTGTGTGTATCTTCAATTACACTTTGTTTTCGTTTTCTCTTTCCTCTTATTCTTTTACAAAGAGGTTTTTAGCCAAAGGAAATGTCAAAATGTTTAAGAGCAGTGTGTTAATAAACAAGCTGGTGTCAGCATGACAGCCCTGGGAATAGATATTTCTAGCCTAACCTGGATTTATTGTTTTTTAAAGGAAACTAGTGGACATGACATGTGCTGTCAAGTCAGAAGGAATTTTTAACTTTTCCCCAGTTAGCTGAGCTCAACTCAAAGGTCCTGCTTGGGGTTTTTTTTTTTTTTTTCCCCCTCTCCTGAAGTATTGAGATTTTTTTCTCAGAAGAATTTTCTCAATCATTCTTTCATATTTTATTCTCACTCAAATCACTTTGGGTTTTTTATCTGCACTGTACAGAAGAGTTAAGTAAGCTCAAAAAAGCTGGTTAAGCATGAAGTAAACGGAATAGTTCTTTGAAGGAACAAAATACCCTTTCAGCTCTGATATTTTGTCATTGTTGTGCTTGGCTTGCTGATAAATGAATAAAATTTTTACTTGCGGGTTTTGCATCCAGACTCTGGAAATCTCTAGTGGCAAAATATGAGTGAAACCTTCAGTAAATGAAGTCTGTTTCTGACATCAGCTGTAATATAGTAGCTGCAGTTTCTCCTATGCCTTTTTAAGTTAGGGAACCCAAACCAGATGAGTGCTTTCATATCCTTAAAAGTAAACAAGGGTTGAAGATTCAACCAGTTAGTTCTGTATCTACTTTTGCCACAGACACTGTGCATCAGTTTACCAACAGTTTAATGTGGCTTCATAGCAGTGTCATAGAATGAACTTAAAACTTCAGTGAGAAGTGGTGAGAAACACGATTTCTGTGCTCTTTGCATTTTATGTAGGGTGGCAAAAACATACAGCTTCTCTCTTTCTCTGATTTCTGGCTTTGAAGAACTCTGCTTGAAAATGCCCTTTTGGAGAAGCTCAAACATCTATGTAAACACAGCTATTCATTACCATTCTGGATGCTAAATTAGAGACAGTTGTCTGCAGGAGTTCTTTCTGGCTGAGATCAGGTAAGCCTCATCTGGTTTTGGTGTGTTAGTGTGCTGATATGTGCATTAATCTTTATTATCCCTACTCAGGTAAAGACCTAGGAAGCCTTCAGTGTGTTTCTGCTTGCTGATGGACTTTGTTGTGCTACTGTGACTAAATTTGTTGACTAATACCAATGTGCAGATAGAAGATATAAATGTTCAGTCTTCATCTGGGCTTGAATAAGGCTGTGCATTGTTCAGTTTCATGTGTTAGTGTGTTGAACTGGTAGAGTTCACATACAGCTTGGTTTTATGAAGCAGGATGTAGGTATGCAAAACTGATGCTATTGCAGGCTACACTAACAATTAAGAGCAACGCAGGCAACCTGGGGGAAATTAGGTTTGCCTGAAGGAACCTGGCTTGCTTTCAGTTCTGCATTCATTTTCTGTGGAGTGGATAATTTGAAAATCGCTGTGATGAAGCAGTGGGTTTTGTGCTGTTGTGGCTCTTGTCTTTTGTACAGTCAGACAACAGTTGCACTTGTCTGGGATGGGCTGCAAGACAGAAAAGTGTGAGTTTTTTCTAAGCAAGTCCTGCAGCGGCAGTTATAGCCCTAATGCAGCCTGAGATTATCTTGAAGGTGTCTGTGCTGCTGCCTCAGTTTGAAATAAAAAGGGAAGAGTGAGATGAAGTTAAAAAAAAAAAAAATGGATGTCTTTCATATGTGCCTTTGATTTTGTATTAAAACTAACCCATCACTGAGATCCTGGCATCATGGTAGAATATAGAGCATAACAAAAGTCAGCCTCTCCTAACTATTTTTAAAGGATATTTTTGTATCCATCTCTTAAAACAAATAACAAAAAAATCCAGCAAAAATACCACTTTCCACAATTGTCTCCATGGGGGTGGTTTTGTGCATTGCAAACTTTTGCATGTACACTGGTTGATGGTTTAGAGATACATATCAGAAAGTAAGAATGTAACTGGAAAATTTACCAGAAGGCGTTGACTCAGTTGTATGCATCAGGATTGCAATGAATTTTTATAACAAGGCATTTTCTAACATGACCTAATTGGAAAATATTAAATATTGCTCTTCTGAATTTGTGATATTTCCATTGCAAGAAGTTAAAAAAAGTACTGATTTATGATGTTTGCACGTGACTGTCATTTGCTTTCTTAAAGCACCTGTTCTTAATGATCCGGTGCTGAATGCTAACCAGATTTATTTGCTGTTACATATCAGTATAAGCACAAATGCTTTTGAGTGATGATGTGATAGACTGCATATTGCATACATTCAAACACTACTGCATATTCTGTACTGTTGTATAAGTCTTGTTGAAGGGGAAAACCCAACAGCATGTAACTGACAGATTACTCTGCAAGTGGGCTTTCAACTAGGAATGGACATCCAATCAGGGTTTACCTGAGTAGTATAACAGCTACAGATAAATCTGCAAGCATGGGCAAAGTATTGAATATTAGCAGCTGCACAGCTGAGTGCTGAGTACTTGAAATCCTACAAATGCTAGACACAAGTTTCTCCTTCCATCAGTCCCTTGCTGACCTACTTGACACAATGAGTAAAGACATCATAGGCCAAAGAGGATGAGTTGAAACATTTTCCCCCAATAATTTTAGTGTTCGTATCCCTGTCACTTTTTCTGTGCTGTCAGCTATCATTTAATGCATGCAAGGCCTTGGATTCTGATTTTAGTAAAATCTATGGCTGCGTGTAATGATAATTGAGCAGCTTTCTTCCTCTAATCATGAGAAGGTAGAATTCTAAATTAAACCATTTTTTCTCCAGGGATGAACTGCAAATGCAGACCTATTTTTATGTCGACATTAATGATCCTTATGGTATGCATGTGCAGGACTGTGATGGGCTTCAAATTTACATTGGAGTTTAACATTTGTAGTTACATCTGAAATTTTGTATGTCCAAGAGGTGGTGATTCATCTTCATGAGGTGCTTAGGTGCTGATTAGAGTTCCTAAATTATCCCTGTAACTCCACTTGAATGACAGAACAGAAAGATTGCAACTAGGACAATACTTCCCTTGGGGAAAGCATGTAAAAGTGGGGGAAATTTCAAATAACCACAGTGGCCAATCTCTGCTGCTTGCAACTTGCCATTTGGAAAATTGCAAATTATCACTGTGGCAAATAATCACTGTGGCTGTTCCTTGCAGTGAACAGGAGAAAAAAACCAGATGGTTTAGTATGCAGATGCTGTGTGGCTTTTAAGTCCTGCCAAAGGAGGAAACAGTACTGATAGTTCCTGCTTTTCCTGGAGTGCTGGTTGGAGAAAGAGTTCTTGCAAATGCATCAAACATCACTTCCAAAGCTTTGACTTCTGTTTTCTTAGCATTTTTCTTCAAAAAAAATTACTAATAAAGATAAAATAATGGGCATTAATCGTCAGGGAAGTTTCAGGCTATGTTTTGAACTGGCAGTTGGGGGATTTTGAGGGTTTTTTTTGGTTGGTTGGCTTTTGTTTTTTTTTTTTTTAATCATTATGACACAATCATTCACAGGCTGGATGAAAACAATGCACAATTCACATTTTTGTGTTCCTCTTAATGACTTAGCCACCAGGTCTATGGAATAAATCTGTTCTAGGAATTACTAAGTAGCAGTTCTTCTCCCTGCCTTGTACTCTCTATGGCAAATGCTAGCAGGTGGCTAAAAGAAGATAACCTGTCTCATCTGGCTGAGAATATATCTCATCTGAGTTTGTTAAATCAGATATGGTATTTCTTCTAGCTATGGAAGTCTACTGCCATACCTGTACCATGTAAGCTGTACCTGCAGGGAACTTCTTCCCACTTTTTATCACAGAGCATAGTGGGGAGGAAATCTGGAGGGAGGCTTCTATCTACTTATCCTTCTCTGCCCTCTTCCACACCCCTTAGGAGACTGTGCTCAAAGTCAGTTACATGCAGAAAAGATAACTCCCTTCTGCATAATTATCATAGAATTAAACCTTCAGCTCTCAGGAAGCAGTTGCCTATTTTGTCTTGGTCATATAAACTCCCTTTTGTTTACATCTGGTTATTCCTTGCTATAGCATCCCAAGTAAATATATTTATGCTAATAAAAAATAATTTTGATCAGTGCTTATCCTGTTTGATTCTTATGAGTAAGCTTTCAGCAGAGACTCTTACAGGCAGACGTAATGAAAATATCTTCCTTCTGTGTGAGTTGAAGATTATGATGTGAATTTAAATTATGAATGGTTTCTTCTTCCACTCCTGTCCTCTCTCAAGGTGATTCCTGTGAAGGTGAGGTATTGTGCTCATGAAGAGCACTGGCAAGGGCATGGGGGCCTTCAGTAGCAGTCATGGGCAGCAGGACTGATCTAACTGCAGGAAGCAGTCATATTCACTACAAACTTCTCTGTCCTGATATAGGACAGTTTTAGCTTGTTTAAAATAGGCATTTAGACTTTGGTATTAGGATGGCTTTCAAGGAGAATTTATTCTGTTTGTGCTAATCTTAAAGCAAATATTTGGGACAATGTAGTTTGTGTCTTGGGCTTGTATTAACTGGTATACATGGAAATCCTAGCATAGCACTGTTTCCCAGAGGGCTTCTGTTCCCTCTACCACAAGAAATGAATGTTCTTTTACACAGCTTAGAAGTTTTGAAGTGTGGAATAAGGTTCTTGAATTTTTTTGGTTGCCACTTGGATCACTCTGTTTAGGCCATGAAGCAATGATCCTTGAATCCCAAAGGTCAATACTCCAGACAGGTCAAGAAGACCTAGAAACAAACCAGGAATATAGCACTGTGATGTAACTGGCTGTAGCAGTGTCTGGAGTTGGCTCTTGGTCAAGCAGCAGTAAACGTACAGATCTGCAGTCTTTTGGATTCCGTATTCCTCTTCTGTGTCTTAGTGAAAAATGTGCAAGGAGTAAGTAGGTCAGCAGCATCAAAGCACCTCCGAAGAGGCAAAGTCTGCAAAAATCAAGGATTTTAAACTGACAGTTAAACAGTTTAATCACTGCTTACTTATCAGAAAATACGGTGTTGAGGGTGAAGGCTTTATAGAATAAATTTCTGCCTCTGGGGAACTGAAGAAATTTAATTTTTTATTTCTTTGCCTCTGCCAAAAGAGAAATACATCTCCAAGAATAATTTTCATGTCCTTTAGAAGCAGTACTGCTGTCCTTCCAGGCCACCAGGATTTAGGTTTTCTTCCCATGTATTTTATTTTTTTAATCTGCATCCTTCGACTTCACCAATGCTCAGTCCTCCTCTTCCTCACCCATACCACCCACAAAGACAAATGTGTGCTTACTGTCTTCTTGGACAGGGTAGTGGTTGCTTGTTTTAATTCAATATGTACCTTCAGTGGAAAATGTTAATGGGGTTTTTTGCCATTTTTTTGATACTTATCATAAACGGTCTTCTCCCTGCCTGCCCTGCTCTGACTGGCCTAACAACTTTTCTTTATCTGGATTGTTGGAATGTAAGGTTGCTTTGAATGCTTTTTCCTGGGTTAATGAGTCATACTTGGACTTTAGTAATATTTCCGGCATGATGCAGGCAACGTGGAGATGTTGGTTTTCACATCGTGAGGTTATGCTAAGCCCTCACAGGGAACAGGGGAACAAATGCCTGTTCATTCCTGAAAAGTGGCTCACTTCTGAGTCACTTGGCTTCTCTTCAGAAGAAAAGGTGAGGGAAGGAAGGTCTTCTCATATTCAGCTTTTCCCGCAGTGAAATCTGCAATAATTACAATTGGGTGGCAGTTGCTGCAGTCTCAAAGCAAAACAGCTCTCCCTGCCACTGGAATATAATTGTTATTCCCTTGTGTCCCAGCAGTTGTAGGCATTCAGCTGGCTCTAGAAGCAGAGGAAAAAGCAGTTTGATTTCTGGTGACCTGAGGCAAAATTTGAACAGAGGTAAAACTTAGCTTCTCTAGTGAATAGCTTTGCAGTAACAAAATGAGAATGCTGCATCAGAAGCCCTGAAATGCTTTCAGACTGTCTTTCCAAAATAGATGTGAAAAGAAACATTAATGGTGAAGCTCAGAGAAGTAAACAGTTGACTGAGTATTTTGACCTGTTTGTCTAGGAATTAATTCAATGGAAGCAAATGTTCGTATCAGGGTGATCTTTTCATTAATCTGTCTTATGCCTCCGGCAAACTGGCAAGTTACTGGTTGATGTGTTGCCTACCCATACACCTGAAGCAAACAGCTCAATGCCCTTCAATGTGATTACTTGTCAGTTCAGTGATTTTCCATTAGAAGCCTCAAGAGCAGAACATGTGTAAAACAGAGGTTTGGGCATTTTCAGAAAAACTTATACCTTGATAGGAAGAACTCCTGCAGATGGGTGTTTGTCATTTATGATCAGATCTGGCCCTGATGTGCCATTTACCTGCAAGAGATTGCCAGGCTGTGAGGATAATTTTGAGGGAAATGCATCAGGTACTTACCAGTACCTCTCAATGTGAACCTGAGCATTTTCAAGTTTATTTCTGTTTCACTGACACTTCTAGTTTTCAATGACAGATGAGAATACAAGGAATGCAATTGGCTGTTGTCCACAGACAGGCCTTGTTCCTGAGTTATGTTCTCACATAACTTTTTTTTGGTGGTGGTGTTGGTTTTTTTGGTGTTGTGGGTTTTTTTTTTTTTTTTTGTTTGTTTTGTTTTGTTTTTGTTTGGTTGTAGGTGTGTGGTTGTTTTTTTGTTGTTGTTGTTTTTTTAATATGTTATATTATTTTTCCCAGATTTATTCACAGAAAGCCAATGTGCTTACAGCGAGTTCTCTAAACACTTTGTGGACTGCTCTTTTAGGGCTTTTGAATATAAAATATTTGAATCCACATTCCAGAAGTTCTACTGTTCATAATTCTGCTCTGACTATCCTAGTTGAAGACAGATTAGTCTGGTCTCTCCTTGTAGAAGCACTCCCTTTCCCTCTGGGGAATTTTGTATATCTAGGAGGAGAAGATGCAAGAAGTGGACTGTGTTCAGGGTATAGTTGTTTGCTTACTTGCTTTAATTAAATACCTGTGTCTTTCTGGTGATAAATATTTGGTCTGTCTGTGTGCCTTGAAAAATTTTTTGAGTTTCAGATAAAGTTGCTTCAGTGTTGAGATCCTTGTTACTGGAATTATCTGTGGATACTGGATTTGAGTGACACAAATGTACTCAGTGAGAATAGCAGCACTATATTTGGTGTTCACTGCAGGCTGGTTACAGTTTTGTGTGTAGTTACTAGCAGGTAATGTTTTTTATTTGGTTAGTGGGAAACCAAATTCAGGTCAGTAGGATTGAAGTTATTTAAATGCTGACTTCTGGAAAGAGAGCAGAAGAGCAGCAACCATCTGGAGAAGACTTGTAGTCTGAACCCAGAGGTAGGAGGGCAGAAATTCTTCTAGCTGACAGCTTGACAGCTGTCCTCTCTACAACCTTATTCCAGCATAGTGTTTACATGTTAATGTGTGTTAAATAAATGAATGAAAAAATCTACTGGGCTTCCTGAAAATAACTATGTATTTGAACAAATTTAACTGCATGCAAAAATGACCTTGAAAAATCATTGTACTTACATTAAAGGGTTTCTAGCAACAGCTGCTTGTTGGCGTTAAGAGTATTTCCAAGTAATTTTTTTCATGCTTTCTGAAGTAGGATGAAGCTTTATTCGCAACGTGGCCAGATAAACGCTGTGAATTCTGTACTAACAACTATGTTCTGTTGATGGAGCTGAGTGCAGCTGAACGTCCCATGTAAAATCCCTTCAGTAGAATTCTGTTCTCTGTCCTGAGTATTGCTCTTAGGCTTATCAGATACAAAGGGTGTTGATAACCCTTGTACTTTGCTTAAAAGTCAGTGCTAGGTTTTCAAAAGTTGAGCTTGCAAATTAGTACGGTTCCCAGCATGAGACCTCTATAGATTTGTCTCACTAGGACAGGGCTTTTGGCTAAAGAAAGCAGCTGAGGAACTGGTATGATTGTCATTTTAATTTGAAAGCTGCAGCTGAGATAGAGGAGTCTGGTTTATCACTTTTGTACCTGATATATGTGGGCCAGTGCACTTTGAAATCTGACATACTGGCAAGTCAAAACAACTTTATTGCACTGCTGTTGATCAATCTGTAAGTTAATGTGACTCTATCCAATTGCACTATAGTTTTCCCTGGTTTTCAGTGAAGCTTGCGTAAGTTATAGATTGCTGTCAGACTGATAAAGGAACACCTATGTCTGTCTTAACCACCAATGCTGTGATTTGTTGAATGTTTTTTGTATAAAATGTTTCCCAATAGAATAGCAGAGGTTGAAAAAATCTGGGAATTGATATAACTTAGTGATTTTGTCTCTTGCAGGCTAAGACTCTTCCTGCATATTAGATGTAGATGAGCAAGATGTGCTGCTGTTGTGATGTAGGAATCTGTCTTTGCCTCCCAACCTGTCCAGTCATTGTTCATTGTCTTTCACCACACAGAACAAAAACTCGTGCAAGCCCTTAACTTCAGGGAATGTCTCTATAACTGACATTCCTTACATGAT
This sequence comes from Rhadina sibilatrix, assembly GCA_013400275.1. Lineage (NCBI taxonomy): Eukaryota > Metazoa > Chordata > Aves > Passeriformes > Phylloscopidae > Rhadina > Rhadina sibilatrix. The sequence goes on from VWYO01018528.1 coordinate 41,936, forward strand.
TGTGGCAGTTAGACTCCTGCATTTTGCTTGTCTAGTGTTTCATCAGAAGAAATATATAAAAGGGGGCTGTAAAATGGCATGGAGTTTATTACTGCCTGATGACATTTACAGTGTACTTGATTTGGGAAAATGGGCTTTTATAATATCAGAACTTTTTTTAATAGTGCAACTACATTGTTGATCTCTTGTTTACTGCATGCTTGAGTGTGAGATGAAGGAAGTATCTACTTGCATGTGGCCATTATGGAATGATCTGGTTGTTTTTTAGTCTGTTGCGTCCTTTTGGAAGGCAAGCTGTAGAAGTTCAGCTGTTGGGCTCTGTAAGCAAATAGCCAACTTTTGTTTGCTTCATAGCTCTTCTGCTTCTCTGATGATATATCCCCTAATTCTCTCCAAACTGTTTTCAGGATACAGTGCATCTATGTGTAATCCTGTAGAATTATTTAGGGCTGTTAAGGTGTTTGGTGTGGCTGATGTGGCTGCTTTTCCAGAGTTCCAGTTCTGAAGTGAGTATCAGAATTTTCACCAAATAGGGAGAACAATGACAAGTTGAGTGTTGTATCTCATAGTGTTGTCTCAGTTGCTGTACCTCTCCTGGTCAGGTTCTTGCTTTTACACAGGAACACAAACTTCTGGAGCCTGATTCTGTAATAACTGCTGATCTGTGAGAACAAGAATTATTTGTGGGACTCTTCCAGACTCCTAGCAAAATTAGTGCTTTCAAAACTTCCAATTGTTACTTCTTCTGTTAACTATTAACTTAATACTGAATTGTATACAAATGTACTTTTAATCAGCAATAAGAATTCAAATTATATAGCTCATAAAACTGAATTTCTAAAGAAAAAGTTAACATAGTTTTCGACTTCCTAATAATTCCAAAGATTCTTTAGCCCTTAGAGCTGTCACTGTTAGAGGCTGTAAAATTACTATGAGAAAGGCTTCCTCACAAGTGTTCTCTTGTCTTCTACTATCTAATTCTTGAATATCAAGTTTGTAGTGAGCTATTAGTGTGTATACTGCTAATACTGCTTTATGGTATAGATTCAGCCGTGCTATTGTTTATTGAAAGGATCTTTTTCTAATTTAGTTTTTAGTAAAATTGCTTTTATTTACCAATGCTGTCAAAGGTGAATTTTCAAACATATTTATACAAAGTTTTACAAAAGACATTGGAGATATGTGTGCATGAGTGTATGTGCATACATGCCTATGTTTTTATATATCACAGAATCACAGAATATGCTGAGTTGGAAGGGATCCACAAGGATCATTAAGTCCAACTCCTGGCCCTGCACTTCCCTCCGTCTAGGTTGTAGCTTTTCCTAGAAAAACTTTTCTGCCTTAAAATCAGATAACCATAACTTTTCTAATTATGCTCCCTGAATATGAACAGCCCTCTATTTGCTGGTAGACTTTTCTGTATGGTCTGATGCTTTGGTCTTCTGGATAAAAGAAAAAATGTCAGACAAGAGTTCTTGTATTGAAATATGCTCACACGCAAAGAGCCAATTGCATAGCTGTATTTGGCATGCAAATTTGTGTTTGGCACTTACAACTGATTTGGGTGAATCATGGCTTCTGTTTGTCAGAAATGCACATTTCTTGGTGTTGCATTGACTGGGTCCACAGTACTGAAAGATAAAAAGATACATACCACTTTTCTGACTTTAGAAGAAATAAAATGTTTATCTTTCTGATCCAGAATATTCAAGAGAGCTGTATTCTTTCTATTACAGGTTTTTCTCAGCACTTTTTCTTGATGTGGTTGTTCATAACTAGAAATTAACAGGATGTATCTTGCTTTTATTTACATCTCCATCAATTTTGGTAACTTTACCATACTTAATATATAAATTAATTTTTTTTTTTCCAAGGAGTAAGGGCACTGTCATTTTGCAAACTTTTTGCTGTGCTTTGAAGTGGTTTGGAGAAATCGCTTGATTATAATATTCTTGTTGATATATTAATTGATTGGTTACTTTTATTATAGTAACAGAGAGAACTGCTCTAGATCTTTGCTTCATTTGTAACTTAAAAAGTTCTCTCACTGAATCTTTTAATAACTTCGCAGTTTGCTAAGTTTTAAGTTGGAAGGGACCTCTTGATATCATCTAATAAAAAATCCTGTTCAGGCAGATCAGCTACAATAGGTTGCCCATAAATATGTCCACTCAGATCTTGAATATTTCTGAAGATGGGTACTTCACAGCTTCTCCAGGAAGCCTTTTTCTGTGTTTGACCATTATCATCGTCAAAATGTGTTTTCTTGTATTGAGATGGAATTGCATATACTGTGACTTGTGCCTGTTGTATCTTGGCCTGTCACTGGGTACTGTCAGTAGAAGTCTGTCTCTGTGTTCTCTCTCTTCCATCAGGTATGTATATGCACTGATAATGTCCCCACTAAAACTTATTTTCTCCCAGCTAACTCTTTCAGTCTCTCCTCATATGAAAAGGTCTTCAGCCCCATTATTAAACTTCACTGCTTTTTGCTGAAACTTCCTGCAGTATTTTATGTCTTTCTTGTGCTGGGCAGGTGAGAACTGGACCCAACAGTCCAGATGTGGCGTCACCAGTGCTGAGTAGAGGGGAAGAAGCACATCTCTTGGTCTGCGTTTGGCACTCCTGATGCAGCCCAGGCTGGGTTGTCCCTCATTGCTCTGAGGATGCATTGCTGACTCGTGTTTAACTTGCTGTAATACTGGACTCCAAAGTCCTTCTCTGCTGAGGAGCTTTCCAGCCTGTTGGCCTGCCATTTTCTAGGATCCCTAGGTCCCTTTGAATGGTAGCACAGCCATCTGGTCTATCACTCACTCCACCCAGTTTTGTATCAGTAGATGGTGGGACCATGGCTTTGCCTAACCAAGGCTCTATAAACTCCAAAGAATAGACACATCTCCCATGACCTGCCTGGTAACCTATCCCAGGGCTGCACCACATTCCAGGGGAAGAAGGTACCCACAATGTACCACTTGGATCTCTTGAGCTACCTGGTGTACCTGTTACTCCTTACTGCTGCTTCTGATTCCACCCAAGAGGGTTTGGTTTTGACTGTTTTTCAGGCAGCTGAAAGTTGCTATTATAACCTCCTTCATGTTAGCTCCAATCCTTTGGTTTAGTGTTCTTACTCTAGTCCTAGTTCATTTTTTGCTGATATTCTGTGGGCATAAATGTAGACAATTTTTTTATCAGCCTGTACAATTGTACTGTGGGATTTATTTTTTTTTATGTTCTTTGTATCTTCAAATTTCACTTCAGAAACATCTCCTCCTGAAGAGCTAACTATACAGAAATTTCAGTGTTCTTGGGAATTTATGTGCAGTTGCTCGTGAGTGTGCTTTATACCAGCTGACAGGGATTCTGTGTTTCCTGCAATCTGGCTCTGCACAAGCTGGGAAATGTTGGTGAAGGCACGAAGCTGTGGTTATTAACTGGAGCAAACTTTTGCTTCCAGCCAGTTACCAATGTAGAGGTAGAATTTAGAAGTCTTGTACAAGCTTGTCATCTATATAATTATGTGGCTATTAAGAAATGGGTGGAAGTTGAATGCTCTAAAATTATAGACTGTAATGATAAGACATAGTTAGTAGTGATTCTGATGCAATTTTCCTCCTTGC
>VWYO01018528.1:45586-93005 GCA_013400275.1 Rhadina sibilatrix
TTGCCAACAGAGTTTCAACAGCAGGAAGGCATAAAGTCCCATCAGAAAAACATGCAGCTCTATGACACACCCTATGAACCAGAAGGCAGTGGTGTAGAATCCGATTCTGAAAGTGTGGTGAGTCGCCGTTTACGAGAAAGCAAATTGCCACAGGATGATGACAGGCCTGCAGATGAGTATGATCAGCCGTGGGAGTGGAACAAAGTCACCATCCCAGCTTTGGCAGGTAGGATTCCTAGATCCCAGCCTCAAAATTCTCTCTCACAGTTATAGTATATATACTTGCCTTTGAGGTAAATCATATACTTGTGCTCTTTTGATGTGTGTGTATGTGTGAAGAAATGTCTGAAAAGTGAATGTGGGTCATCTCAAATCTTTACCTGCTGCAGAAATATGGAACACTGCCCTTTTTGTTTGGTACTTCAGCCAACCTGTTGTCCACCATCTTAGCACTTGTTTCATATGACTAAAACTTCTGATTCTCCCACTCCTTGTTCCTGTTCTCTTTTTAATTGATGGGTTGTAGGTAGTGTTTATTGTTGAGTATCTCTGTAATGAGGAAGTTGCTTTGAAGGGTCCTGAAATTGTGGAGTGATTCTCAAGGGGACAGTGTGATGAGGTGTTGGGGTGAGATGGGAAGAAAAGAGATGTGGCTCTGGGAGCGCACATGGAAGAAGCCTGAGAGCAATGATTACTGAGTAGTTAGTGTGCATTTACCCTAGATAAATCCTGCTTGACAAACCTTTGCTCTCTGTGTTAAAAGTACTAGATCTCTTAAAGGAAAGACAGCAGCAGGTGTCATCTGTGTTGACTTTAGCTTTCAGCATGTTGTGCTGTGGCATCATCTGTGTTTGGAATGTTGTAGCCCAGATGGGTGGACTAGTAGATCTGCGAAAACCCGTCAGAGTCATTGACCTCAAAGGGTAGTGTTAGTGATTCATACTCTTCCTGGAATCTGGTTATAAGTGTGATTCCTCCAAGGAAATGTTGTGGAACCCTTCCTGTTTAGCATACCTATTAGTAACCAGGAGCAGAAGGAGAGGAAGTGCCCCTTATCAAGCTTGGAGTAACAGCCAAGGGAGGAGAGGGTGTGTGGGAAGCTGTCATTCTGAGGGACCTGAAGAGGCTGGATAAATGGACTGACAACAAGCTTACAAAACCCAATGAGAACAGACCCAAAGACTTGCATCTGGAGCAAACTAACTCTCTGCAGTGGTTATGGACCTAGAGCTGGTTGACTTCCTGAGGTACAGCTTTGCTAGAAGGGGCTTAAAGAGTCCTGGGGGAAAGTGGACTAAATGCAGCTAGCAATGCTCCTCACAATGATGAAGGCTAGCAGCATGCTAGCATGTGTGAGTAGGAGAAAGCCAGTAGATGAAGCAAAGTGACTGTTCCTCTTTACTTCATATTTCTTGAACTATGCATAATGCTGTGGCAGAATTCTGATATAAGAGGGATGTTGATAAACACTTTTGTTAGCACAGAGCCAACAAAATACAAGGAGCTGCAGCACATGACAGCACATGTGAAGAGATGCTGAGAGAACTGGGCTTGCTTAGCCTGGAGAAGAGAAAATTTGGGGTGGGACATAATGAGAGCTTTCTAATGCCTATGAGGAGATCCTCAATAAAATGGAGCCAGTTTCTTCACAAATGAGCAGCTGTGTGATGGGAAGATGAGATATGAATCAGGAGAGGTTCTGACTCAAGTTGGTTTCTTCTTTGCAAGAACAGTTAAGCATTGGAAACAATTATTCAAGGAGCTCTTGCAGTCTATGTTTTCAGGATTTTTTTCAGCCTGTGGGAAGAAATGACTGGATAAACAACCTGATCTGATCACATAACTTCCCACACAAGATCTGTGATTGTGTGCTACGCAGAAGTAATTTTTCTTTCAAAAACCAGCAAATCCATTGCTTAATGATGGTTAGATGCAAGCTGTGGGACTAGTATACATCTGTCCCCAGTGAGATCATATTTCACAAATTTTTCAAATACTAATATAGCTACAGAGACTGGATTATTAGTTTTAAAAGTTAAGTCTTAGGAGTCATATATGTGCATATGTAAATCATAGACATTATCTTTCATGTAGTGGTTGTATTATATGAAATCAATGAGTTTTAGTTAATTTGAATCTTGTCTTAAGCTCTATTCATCTTTTTGTCTACTTTTTTGGTCTTTATCAGGTGAATTCTGGAATAAGGTTTTTCTGAGTTGTTTTAAAATAAAGAATGTTAGTTTTGTCAGTTTTTTCTTTATATATACTCTTCAGTCTTTACATCTAACTGTAAATTAACAAGGTCAGTCCAATACAAGATTTTATGATTGGCTTATATGTAAATATTCTTTCAAGTACTATGCAGTTATGAAATCACACAGAGCATAATGCTGCTTTACAGAATTAATAGATTAAAGAGAGGTTTAATTAAATGGTATTATGATATGTTTGGATTACTTACAGGTTCAGCATGGAGAATTCTTATTTAAAACAAGGAGAATAAACACTTTTTGAGGTTAATTATATTTCTCTCATTACATCTGCCATTCATTATAGATTAGCTTGTTTTAGGTACAAGGTTGTTTGTCACAAAGAAATGTCCAAAGATTGGCTTCAAGCGCAGTTGCAAGCTGCTGTTCCATCTGATGTCTCTAGAATTCATCTTCATCCTAGGAGTAGTAAGTGTTTAAAGTAAGGAAAGAAGAGGTCCAACTTTGCAGTTTGAAATGGTGGAAGGTTTGCAATGGAGAAGTGTTAACCCTCTTTCTGGGATGTATGAAGTGCTGTTCTGACTTATTTGGTGTAGCCCAGGAAAGAGTTTTTTCAGTTCTTAGCTGAGGTGATTTTTCTGAAAAGTGTAGTGTTGGTCTAACTACTAAAAATTCTAGCAATGGGTACGTCCCACTTTACAGGCCCACAATGGAACTATGGAGATCCTGAAGAGACCCTCTGCTGAAACTTTCCTATTTTGAGAAATTCATCTGGATGGAACAATAGACCTTTGTGATGAAAATTGCAGACACAGAGACTTATGCAGCAAATGTTTTTGATTTGTCAGGTGATAGGCTGTAGAAACAAACCAAAATGGCAAGCAACACTAGAATTATCATGAGCTTAATTACTCATGCAAGTCTTTGAAGGAAAAAAAAAAAAGTTCTTATGCCATGATTTCAAAATTTGTTGCTGAATTGTAGCTAAAGCCTGTTTATCTCCAGCCTGGACTTTGAGGTTGTCAGAATGAAAGCATGCACAAGCTATGAAATGTGCTGAACCTAAGAGGTGTGTGTCTGTGCTCTGACTCCTAAGGATGGGGCTGGGGCTGGTGTCATGCTGGCTTTGTGGATGGGGCAAGCTGTACCTAGGCAATGGATTTTGCGGTGCTAAAAGATAACTTGCTAAAATCTTGCGCCTCTGTGGAGCAGAACTGGAATGCAGCATTTTGACTGTCTGCAGGTGGTGTTCTTTCACAAACAAATTTGGGGTTGTTACACTGGAGGATGTGTAACTGAAGCCTAGAATATGTTTTTGATAGCTTTTATGGGAAGCAAGCAGGTCTTGCTGAGCTGGGCAGACTGGTTTGCCCAGAAGAATTGAGGCTGGCAGAGTAACAGGAGCAAAGTAACTTCCAGGTACCCAACTCTGGCTAGAAAAGGAAATAACACCAGGGAGAGCCCACTGGACAGATAGAAGATAGCATTGGCATCAGAGGGCCCGTTCAAGAGTGTCAGCTGACACTGGTTTCCACTGAGTCTATGGGAAATCTGTCCTCTTCAAACTGTTGTGTGGGCACAGAAAACCTTTGGGTAAAGGAAATGTCTGTGAAGTCTGTAAAGCCAATCTTGGTATTACTTTACAAAATCTGTGGCCCTCTGTTAAAAGGAGGATCTCAATGGTCAAGAGGGCTATTTGGTAGTAGTTTCTAGCACTGATCATGGGCTCATGGAAGGAGGACTTAAAAATGCCAGACTTTTTCTGGCTTCTACTGCTGTTGCATGGAAAGGTGTTGCCTAGGACCCTGAGGGACTTAAAGCAAGGGAGTTCTGGCATGCCACTGTCACAGGGGTGTGGCAGGAGTTACAGGGCAGTGGAAGAAAGGCCACATGGAGAGTGTGGAAGTGTCAGGTATTGCAGTCAGTTCCGTAACTGGTGGTTGAATGTACTTTAGTTTTGTTTAAGAGAGGATTCATAGCAGCCAAAACTCAGACCTGATTAAAACATTGGGTGGGCGGGTACCTGACTAAGTATCACACTTGTCACTTTAATTTGCCTGGATAGCCCTTCAAGACTCCTTCTTCCTGACAAATTAATTCACAAAGAAAGGGAGAGGGAAAAAAAAAAAAAGAGAGAGAGAGAAAGAAAAGGCCAGAAGTCCAGAGAGATGTCTGAACTTTATAGAGAAAAAAGCCCCAACATTCAAAAGCATCTGAAATTTAACTTTGTCCTGTTTTTGGAGAATAGTTCCTATCTCTTACCATCATGTTAGTGACTTTTTACACAGACATATAGAGATAAAAAAGAGGGAATCTTTTTAAACTAAAAGAGGAGAGATTTAGATTAGATGTTAGGAAGAAACTGTGTAGTCAAAGCTGGTGAAGTACTGAAACAGGTTGCCCTGTGTGACCTTGTGGATGGCCCTTCCCTGGAACTGCTCAAAGCCAGGTTGGATGGGTCTCTGAACAATGTGGTTTAGTGGATGAAATCACTGCCTGTGGTGGCATCTCTCTGCTCTTGGGGGTTGCAACTAGATAATCATTAATGTCACTTCCAACTCAAGCCATTCTGTGGTTCTGTGTTGTAAAGATAAAGCTGTTAACAGTCAGAACTGAGTCTGTTTTGTGAACTGAAGTTTTTGGTATCTGAACTATGTTCCTTGTTCAGAAGGTGACAATAAGCTCACTGGTTTTCAGAGAGTACCCAAGTTACATCCAGGTATTTTTCTTGGAGTTGAATAATGGTACTGCTCATGTATGTCATGGGCAAGTATCCACATGCAATGTTTCTCCTGGCTACACTAATCAGCTTTTATTATCCAGTGATGAGGTTAAACCTGAGTTTATATTAAGAAAGAATCAGCATATTTCCACCATGCGTGCTTAGGAATGTGATTGAATAAGTTTGCCTAAATTTTGAAATTAAAAAAAAGTGCCTACTTTCTCTGCATAGAGGGGGGATTTGGAAGGGTCCTAAGCTTCATGACAAAAGCATAATAAATTTTTGAAAATTAGCTCCAAAACACTTTCCTCATCCAACATGTCTTCGTGCATTATCTTTTTGAACTTGAACATTGCAGCTGTCTGCTTTAAAAGACTGCTTTAAAACACTTAATACTCTCACCCACATGCCTTGGCTGTGTGTTATAGTAAGTTCACTTTTAAATGCATGAGGCCAATAAGTTTTGTAGGGAGTTCCTTCAGTTTTCCTTGTAGCATTTTTCCTCAGTGTTGCTGTTGAAACTCACATAGGGGATGATTGAGCTGTTTGTGCTTGTGAGCACTGTGATTTTTACCTCCTGAGAGAGTGAAGGTTCTCTGCCTGGTCCTCGCTAGATGATCTTAAAATACAATCATCTGCAGCTGGGAGTGTTACTTTTTGGTGAAGCAGCAAACCATAGAATGCAATGAGAGTCAGTAATATGGTGTGGGTAGATATTCTTTCACTGTTCCTGCCTGTTCTGTCCTTAAATCGTTTTTTTTTTTTTCAAGTTGTAGCTATGTGGAATCTGTAAGTGTAGAATGAGGATGCTGACATTATTGGTATGTGCTTGGCTATGGGTGTTGCAGTGCTCTAACAAGTTACAGCCTTGCAAAGTAAGTTGTATTGCTTTTCATGAAATAGTGTAGTTAGGGAGTGAAATTATGAAAGGCTATTTTTCTTTTTTCCTCTCTGTTTCCTAGACTTTAAAGGCAAAAGCATTGTGCTGGTAGCATGTGAGTGGATGCACTGTAAACTCTTTGCTGCTTGACAGTATTTCTGATATGAATAGATGGGTGTTGGCTGCCTGATTGGCCCCCAGATCACTGTTAGGATGATACCACATAACCTGAGGCAAACTCACTTATTTTGATGTTCTCACTTACTTGCTTTTGAAATTATAGCAGGTGGCTGAAGGCTTGTTTAACAGCTTCATCTCTGGAGAATCAAAGTATCAAATGTCAAGATAAGCAGTAGTTATTGTAACAAGGTTTAGAAGAGTGTGAATTTTATTACTGGAAAAGCAGGAGAGTTTTAGGACTGTACTCTGGATAGTAAGAAACACTTACGTGATACATATAACTTCATAGATAAAGCACCTTAATGCTAGGGTATACGTTTATTCTCTGTGGGGTGAAAACCTCGCTAAGTGCTACAACTCTTTTGGTTCTTGCTAACCTTACCTGGAGGGGTAATTATTGTGTATCTTGCAGCCCAGTTTAATGGAAGTGGGAAACGGCAAGCATCTCCTTCTCCCTCAAATGACCAGCACAGGCAATTAAGAGCACCTGGAGGAGGCTTTAAACCCATCAAACATGGCAGTCCAGAATTTTGTGGGATCCTGGGAGAGAGAATAGATCCAACTATTCAACTGGAAAAGCAGATGTAAGTAAGCACAGTAATTGATCTCTAGCTCTTTGCCTCCTCACTTACAGGAGCAGCAGGTGCCCCCAGATCCTCCTGCCCAGCTTCCCTCCTCAGTATCCCCTAAGTCCCAAAGACCTACTGTTACTAATCCTGTGAAGTGTAAGTAATTCTTGTGGAGCAACAAAATAGTGTTAAACAGGAAACTCATCTCAGAACAGTGAGTTTTATCTTTTGAGTATGTACAGTTATTCCATTTTCAACCTTTATACTGCATTAGGGGGAAAAAAAAGTCGTATATCACATATAACCAAATTCTGTTTAAGTGTGCGTGAATCCCATATATTTGTGGCTGCAGAGCATGTTTCTAATACATCAGATTTGCCTTGCATCTGGCTGTGATTCCCCTCCAGGGAGGGAATGATAAGACTACTTAAACAGCTTTCAGAAAAGAGATTGTTATTTCTACCATTGTGCTGTCAAACTTGAGTGATATTTAGATACACTATTTGATATTTAGATGCACTTTTATCAAGTCTAAATTCAGGTTCTGGGTGAATTCCCTGTAGTGAATGTCTGGTATCCACAAGAGTGGCCCCTGTCCTACCTTATTGTTGCCCTTCCTTGAACAATTTGGACAGACTGGCTTGTGTGATGGAATGACCCACTGTCCTGTATCATACCAAAGGTGCAGCCTTAGAGAAGGGGCTAGAATTCCTTCTACACAGAGAAAAATCCTCCTATAGAGCAATTTACAAAAGTTAGACTGAATATTCCTGGGCGCTGAGAAGCCAATGGATTCATGCAATAAAGTGAAGAAGGTGTGTCTTGAATCCCTGAAGGCAGTCCACTTCAGAAACTGTCATTCTGGGTTAGAGGCAGAATTTATTTGCGCTGGGGAGGGAGGGCATAATTTAGCATGGATGTGAATATGCACTTTGTGAGAATGCTTTGTTTCTTAATGCCAGTGGTATTGAGAGGATTAACAATCCTTTTACTTTGAATCCTCAGTAGGAGGGAATCCTATCCTAGTGTTTGAGAGGAGGTAGTTCCAGAAATTGCTTTTCCTTTGACATTCTATTTTTTAGGCAGTATTTGGAAGCTTAAGTTTGGAACAGATAATATCATCATCCACATGTTGTCATGTTCCATCTAATCAACCTCAGCCTTTGAACCATCTGCGCATTGACTGATTGTATGCTTATCTCCAGTAGAGGAAGTAGCAACTATTAGTGTGAAATCAGGCACTGATATTGTTATGTAAATAACTAAAAGGCTGTAAATTTTACTGTAAAGTTGGTCCTCCATCTTGGGTAGTTCCAGCTCACAAAAGTCACTTACCCCAGCCCAAATACATTTAAAATAATTGCAAGAAGGTGAGTTTCTGTTACCTAATTTTTGACTCATAAAGATGTTGCAGTGTCATTCTGTTTTTTAGTATAACTGCAGTTGAATGGTACAGCTGAAAAAACCCCAGGTTTTCCTTCTTAATTATTCAAATGCCAGTGACATGAGGTTATTTTTGATTCTTCAGTGTGATGGATCAAACATAAAATGAATGCATAGTTAACAATGATGTGTCAGAAAGTGCAAGAGTTCACATTTATTTTACCACAGATTATTTATAATAATTGAAATTACTCAAGTTTTAGTAGTGTGAGACATCTCCACAGCACATGCTAAATCCTTCCTTCTTTTTCTGCAAAAGTAGAGTCTGTTTTTGCAGAAAGGAGTACAAGATCTAAAGGAAAGGCTGTACACAAACTGGCAAGTAGATGGATAGGTTAGGATATTCCCCAAACAAGCAAAAACACCAAGGTGTGTTAGTATATTAAGAAAATATTTTTAGTTACTTTTGAAAAATCTGTAACTATGAACTTAGTAACCTGTGGACCCAGGGGAATCAAAGTAATTTGTTCTATTTCCTCAATAACAGTGTAAAGAAAAAGGGTGTTCTGCTGTTTCCATTGTCTCATTGAAAGTGAATCCCTCCCAGCCTTATAATCAAGATCTGGTGGTTTCCTGTTTTGCTGTAACTCAGAAACAGAGTAGTGTTGTGCATTATATAAGCTGTAATAACTCATTATACTTACTGTATAATTGATGCTGCTCTCCTGTCTTCAGTGGAGTTATGACCCCTTGGCCAAAACCTGACCATTGGCAAAGTAAGGGACATCAGGAAGAGCATTCTGTAAACCACAATCAGGGTACTTACAAACTTGGGAGGAGATCCTGTTAGGGGTCGAAGTGTGCGATTATGTTAGAATTTTGCTTTCAGGTGTGCATTGTGTGCCTGTGTTTTCCAGGATATCTTAGCAGGTTATTCTATACTTTTGCACTGGTGTCTTCCACAAGCTGTCATTGCACTTTTTAAAGACCATGTCACTGATGTTTGAATCTTTGATCTTTCTTCACAAATGCTTATATGTTGACATTTGAAAAAATAAGTACACCCAGGACAAACAGACCCAGTACAGCTGAACAGCAAATCACTCAGGAACTTAAAACTGTTTATCACACTTTGCTTATCACACTAGGTAGCTGGAATAAGAGCAATCAGAGTGTCCCAATTACATGGGCATATGACTCATAAGCAATTACACTTCTGGATATTGCTGTTTACTGTCAGGTGTAGCCAAAACAGCTTCCAGACGTCACATCTGAATCAGATGTTATCTCATCAACTGTTTTACTTTCAACTCTAAAAGCATGTTTTTCTTCCTCAAACCAGCCCTGTGTTCTCTTTCCATTTCTCTCTGTATATCAGAATCCAGCATCTCCCTTATTTTGGTAAGGTAATATTACACTTTTGGTTTTTTTAGCCCTTTGGGGAGAAAAGAAAATAAAGGTAGTTGTAGCTAACAGGAAAAGGTTTTAAATTCTCCCAAACCAATTTTTTGATTCACACTTACGTTATTATTATTTCCTCACACTCAGAAGGCAACTCTGTAAATTGCTTGTTAAGAAATATCCTTCACCAGTAAATACCTAATGGGAGATGAGGAGAAGACTGCTTGAAACAATATGCATCTGTGTCTCCATGTTATTTGTGAAGCGATGAAGCCATCAGGGCCTCCCTTTCTAGTCTGTCTTGACTATAAAAAGTATGACTTCTTTTTAGTTCCCTGTAATGCAGACTTTGGTTTTAATCAAGGACCCAATGAATTTTTAATTTGGACACCAACTTTTTTTTTTTAGCACATTCATCAGATTTGACAATGGAGACACCAGCACAAGGTAGTTAAGAGCATGATTTCTGTCGAAGAGATTTATGTGGTCTTTATTCACCTATCTTTTAGTTGGAGCATCTTTCTTAGAGTAAGAGTAAGTGGAATAAAACTCTTTTGCACAAAGCAGGTAACAAACAGTTCCTGGTTAAAACAGAGAGAGAGCACTTCTGATGTGTTCATTGTTTTGCTTAGGCAGACATGGTAGTGTCACAGTGTTTCAAAATGCACCTGGCAATTGCAGGGAGGGAGAGAACTTCCTCAGGGAAAGTTTTTGACTTTTGACTCAGGGAAACTGTTTGACACAGTACAGGACCAGACACATTCTACATTGCTCTGGAAACTTAGGGGAGGGTCAAAGTGCTTACTGGTGGAGTCTGAGATTTTGAAAGCTGATAAAGAGCAGCACACACTGAGAAGCTTCTTTGTTTGCAGTGGCTAGTTTAATGAAGGACCCACCTCTCCTCTCCCGATATCCTTTCTTCCCTGAATTGTTCACATTCACTCCACAGATCCACCAGAGATTTATATAAAGCTCTCAGAGTTGCTACGGCTTTGTTTGGAATATGCGTTTTTGATAGATCTTCACACTTTATCACACTTATCTTTTTTCAAAGACTTATTTTAGCAAATCTTTCCTACTGTTAACTCTTCATATTCTCCACATGTGGTCTTCTATTTGTTTGCTTTTGTTGTTTTTTTGTTTTTTTATTTTGTATATTAGTTTAAAAATTGATATATCTCAGAGGTAAAACAAAGCAAATATGTATATCATTGATCTGTTTGCAAGACAGATTATAACATGTTGCTCTGAATGGGAATTTCTTACATAAACGAGTACACCAATCTTATTGCATGGTTTCCTGATCTGAGTTTTTCCCCTCAGCTGACAAGAACTAGAATCCTCCACAATTTGTCATAGCTCCATCTAGCACTTTTTATCCATAATATATTAGATTTTAAAGGTATCCATGCACTCCTGATAACAGTTCATACCTTAAAAAATTAAGTGGTGAAAGCAGTATGAGTGGGAATATTTGTGTGTATTAACCTCTTTGCTTTTTTCTAGATGGTATCATGGAGCAATCAGTCGGACAGATGCAGAAAACCTGTTACGTTTATGTAAGGAGTGTAGCTACCTTGTAAGAAATAGTCAAACAAGCAAGCATGACTATTCTCTTTCACTGAAGTAAGTACTTGTAAAACATAGTACATGTATTTATAAGCCCTAACTTTGGTGCCGTAGGAGAAAACTATCCAGTTTGTTGCTGCACTGTTTTAGCTCTGAAGGACTTCAGAGTGTTTGGGACTGCATGATGTATAGTTAGAGTCACTGAATTAGTACCTTCCTGTCTGGGGATGTTAAGAGATTTTTAGTCTTCATTTGGTGTCTACTTAACTAAATAAACTTGGAGTAATTTTTCTTTTCCTAGTTCTAATTTGAAGTGCTCCTGCTGCTTCTGCTTTAGGCTGAATAAGGAACTGTATTGTTTGGGGATTTTATTCCTTTTGTTTTGTGTGTTTTACTGGAGTAAAGCGGCACAGCATTGCTACAATTCTTTGAAATAAAAAGCCCAGGATTGAGGGTGAAAGATCTACAGAATTAGGAAAGGAGCAGTATTCCAGTCTTAGCACTGCTCTGAGTTTGGCTTACCTAGCTTAGGCTGAGCAGGGTACAATACAAATGTTGTTTTCAACATATCATAAAATGGATTCATAGAACAATTGGGGTAGTTTAGCAACTACTCATGTCAATAGCTGTCCCTTTGAGATGGTGTAGCTGACCCAGTGAAATTTAATTGCATATGAGTTAGCTATCTCTGGGGGCATCAGAGAAGATCTTGTTAAAGTACACATTTATGTTGCTCATCTCAGTTAGAAACAAGGAATTGGTATTGTTGTTGACAAGTGTTTGAAGTTACAAGCTTCTTTCTATGGATTGGGATCCAAAGAGCTAAGCCTCTTTGTCAGCATTATTTAAATTCTGCATGGCAGAAGAGGGAAAGAACATGATCTACCTTCCCAGAACAAAATGATCTCGAAGGCATGAGGGGTAGCTATACATTCTCTGGAATCTCTTCTGTCAGCCCTGGATTGTTCCCTCTGTTTCTTCTTCTCTATATTCCTTCACAGCTGTAGGTATTTGGCTTGCTCATACCCACCCACCCTTTCCTTAAATGCAATTATAGTTGCAGATGACTGGGTAAAAATTGGAGACCCATACTCCTCGTAACTGTGCTGTGACCAGAAATTCCTTGGTTGCTTTTGAAATGCCTGGTTTCAAATCCCTTGTCTGAGACCTGTTCTTTACTAATAAGCAGACTGGTGAAAAAGGTAGAAGTAAATGTGCAAATGAAAGGAGGAGAGCCATTTCTTACTTACATATGTTTTAGGTGTTCAGCATTACTTCAGTGAACATCAAGCTCACAGAGGTGCCTTCCTGATGTAGCAATAGAACAGGATCTCAGGATGGGGTTACCATGATTCAGTCTTGATCAGTGAGGACCAGGCACTAACTGGGCTTTACTAGCTAATCCTTTCAAACAGGATTTCCCCCTCCCAAGGCTCTTGCAGCAGTGTGCACCGTGCCCACACCACTTCATTTCCTGACTCACATTTCAGTTTTGGGAAATGTGAACTATTCTTCATTTTAGATAAGGATTATCTCCCAAGTTAACTAAATGTGCAGTCTGTGAGCAAAAACAGTAACAGGCATTGCTTTCTGTTCTGTCAGATAGTTCCTGCACAATCATAGCCCCTGGAAGTACAGAGCTGAATTCAGAGAGGGTGGTGCCTTTTGACATCCTGATCCTGTAGATTCATAAACAGGCATGTGGTTTCCCTGAATAGCAAAGGAAACTGCAAGCTATGGAGTTTTTTGTCATTACAGTCTGTAGATGTGATCCTGATTTCCAAACCTGAGTACATAAACTTTGGGTAGTTCTGGGTTCTGGATAAATTCTGGACTTGCACCTTTCTGTTGAATTTGTTCTTGGAAGTTGCTCTTGTAATACTGTAAAAATTACAGCTTTCTTCCTGACAGTATAATTTACAAAGAGGTAGTGGGATTTTTGGTATGTCTCTAAATTAGCAATTGAATAAAAATATTTAAAAGGGTATTACTAGTCTGTTGCTAGCCTAAACCATAATGGCAGAGTCCTGGCTGTTAGCAGAAAGCATGGATTCTGTCACTTCTATGGAAAATACAACAAGATAAAGATTCTCACTACCTTCAAAGTAGCAGATGGGAACTGGTTATAGAGAGTGGAGCCTGGGCTCAGAACTCGTCTTTACACATTGGGTGCAAATAAACACTTCCACACTTTGTAGGGGAAGAGACATTGTTTATTTTATCATGGAGACAGTGTCCATCAGGTGTATGATGTGTTGAGTGTGTGTGAATGACAGTGCTGTGTATAATGTGCTTGAAAAAGCAAAGCTGAAACAGGAAAACCAGTTCATAAGCCAGCCTCTTAATGTCTCCAGTAAATGATTTTTCAATATTTTTTTTTTGTCTGGGGTTAGGTAGTGAGTCTTTATTTTTCAGAGGAGGTTTTATTTTATTTTCTTGTTGCTGTACATTGACATGAAACATTATAGGCTTTGTTCAAAGTAACAGCATGTAATGCAAGTTAAAATTATGAAATGAAAAATCATTTCAGAATGGAAAAATATCACAACATCTATTTTCTACATTGCTACAATTTATTTTTTTTTTTTCTGATGCTATTGCAAAGTTGTTGCCTTTTTCTTTGTGCAAGTGATGTTTCATCAAAATGAATGTCAGAAAATCTGTTCTGACAAAACAGTGCTTCAGCAAAAATAGGGTTCAGAAGCCTTGGCCAAACTTTATGATTTTGAACACTGAATCATGTTTCAAAGCCATTAATACTTCCTGGGGAAAAATACTAGGTTTAATATCTAATTAATATTTATTAAACCTGCTTTTATCACTCTTCATGCATAAGATCAAAAAAGCATGTTCTGATTAACTGTCTACCAATTCCTTTCCCATCCTCACTGGATTTTGAAAACTGAAAGAAAATATGTTGTAATTCAAAGTCTCTTGGTGTTATGGTTGTGTTGCCAAACATTTTAAGCAAGGTGTGACTATTAGTCATGTATCAAGTTTGCGCCTGTGTAAACATCTGTGCTTGAGAGTTCCAAAGAAATTTTGTGTGGGGATCAGCAATTAGCAATTTTCTTTTGTTTTTGAAACTCATGGGAATGGTTGCAAAAAGGAAAGAAGGGATAGAATATTGTCCCTAATAGCACTGTTTTGTTCCCTGTTTTCCCCCAAATGAATAAAATGTGGTGAAGTGTTATTGCAACATTTGAAAAACCACAATGACATTCAGAATTCACACTGTAACCCTATCACATGCCTTAATTCAGGTCCCAGCACCTTATTTTGCAAAATATGTATGTCTTGTCTCTTCAAGGCACTGGCTGTCATCAGTGTTCACATATGTGAATTTGGGATTACTATTTAGGTTCTTTTCTTTGAAAACCTTGGGCCTGGCAGGTTCTAATAATTATTGCTGAGCTGAAAAATAGGCATTCCAAAACCAGGATCACTCAGTCAGGCACTTGTTCAGGTAGACTCCAACAGTGCTTCAAAAACTAAGCAGAAACTTATTTATTTACAATCACTTCAACCATAAAGCATTTCCTCCCTTCATTACCTGAAATGTCACCAATCTCTTTACATACTAAAATCAGAGCTTAGATTGAAAGCTTTTAGAGGAAAGGAAGAGAGAGTATGACTTCCAGGTTCCTTTTTGACATAGTCCCTGTAATTCTAGTCACTGGTCCAGCAGTATTGGTGCTGTTAATCAAGTGCAGATGCATTTTGCCCTTACCTGTTACTAAAGGCACTGATTCTCTGAGTCCAGGCATACCAGAAGAGAGGAGACTGTGAGATTATAAGGACAAATAGAGAAGGTGAGACAGCACGGAAGGATCCTTAGTTTAGATGTGAATAGTTTCACAGAGTAGTTTATAGTTGAAAGTGTTTAATTCAAGGGCACGATTTCAAGGTGCTAAGCTGACTTTCTTCCAACTTAATTTGTTCTACATTATAGAAGATGAGAATTGTCTGTTTTGATATGTCTACTTGCAACCAGTGACAGTTCATTTGAAACAGGGAGGGCAGATAGCACACTCACAGTGTAATTTTTGGAATTACACTAAAAATTAAACTAAAAGAGGGCAGAAAGGGAGTGAAGGAGGAAAATATTTGAAAACGTAATCTTTGCTTTCATCCACAAGTAAGCCTGAAATAATGCTCAGTTTGAAGAGTTCTGGACATCCAGAAAAGTAGCCAGGATGGAAATCAGGTCTATCACTAACATTGGGGTATTGACTGCAAACACTAGCAGGAGGCAAAACCAGTTCATTGACTCAATGTTCTTGCCTCTCAGTTCTACTCTTTTATGAGCAGAAAATTTGCATATGAGACTCTGCAAAGCTTTGAAGTCAGTTTCACATACCTTCCAGTTTCCTAGAGATAACTAGTTGGGAATGGACCTCTGGAGATGTCTAGTCCAAGCAGTGCATGCTTATCATTGCCGAGTGCTTTGGAAAACTTGTGAGGATGAAACCCATCTGACCTGCCTTATCCTGGTTCTCGGGCTCTAAGAATCCTATGAAGAAGAAGTGCCTGTGTCCAGTGAGAACTCTCTTGCAGTTTGTGCTTGTTGACTGAGAAACTTCTATTTTCTCTGTAACTCTCCTTTTCAGGCAGTGGGTGATTGCAACCTGACACCCTCCATCTCACCTTTTCTTCTAGTGGAGACTAAACAGGCACAATTCCCTCAAGTCTATCCTTGTATATCAGGTATTCCCATCCCCGGGCCACATTTAGTGGTCCTGCTCTGGATATTCTCCAATATTGACATCTCTTTTATTATGGGACACCCCTCTTACCAGTTACTGGTGCAGCCTCACGAGTGCTCTGTAGAAGCAGCAGTCACTGTCTTCCAGCAGCTGGCTGCACTTTACAATGGAACTCAGGGCTGCAGTAGGCTCATGGGCAGACCATTCAATCATTCTCTTTCCCACCATGTGTCCTCTCTATCATCGTTCCTTTTCTGGCCTGTTGTGCTTCAGCTTGTGGGATTTGCATCTTGGATTTGTTCCCAAGGGCAGAAGCTATAGATTTGCCTTGTCTACATTCTGTTAGCCTGCTATTCATAACTTCTAGCTCGCATTCTTTTTCCCTCACCCTTGCAAACAGTGTGGCCTTCCAGAAGGCTCACCTGTCAAGGTATATAGCAGAGCTTGTTTTTGTGTAAGCTCAATGACTATGTGCTACGCGAACCTCAATATATACAAGGTCCTTCTTGGGGAAGCAACAACTGTCTCTCATGAATACCTGGCTTGTAGCAATTTTTTCATAGTATGTGCATTGTCTTCCTCTTCAAAAAAAGCTTGCGCCTTTTCCTTTTCAGCACTAAAGTGCATTGAAAAGATTGTTCTCCAGTCTTTGCTGTACTTCTGACATTAGCATGTGCCTGTGATTCCATTAATGTATCTGCACACTCTTAAGTCATTTTGTACCAAAGCAGATTCATAGTGAACTGAAGAAAGAGTCCTCATAATAAGTATTTAAAGTTGTTGCTCTTATTTAAGGAAAATAATTTTGAGATCAATTATGACTTGAAAGATATATTTTCCCACTAACAAATTGATATTTAAAGCAAGATTTTAACCATGTAGACCCATAATTACAGTGCCTGCAGTGGTTTCTGCACACCAGAAAGGTTCTCTTCATCAGAGAATTGTTGAACACATCTGAAAGATGCAGGCTTGGTTATGATACAGGCACTTACAAATGCTGCACCTGCTAACTAGAATAGGGCAGATTTTAGAGAAGCTGGTTTTAACATAACTTGTTTTCCTGCTGCAGCTTTCTGTGCCATCTTAAATTGGGTTTCTTTGCTGACACAGACCAACTCTAGCTTTAACAGTATTGTCACTGCCCCTGGACACACCTAGAAGAAACAAGGGCTTGGAGCCAGAAGGTTAGGGATTGGGACATCAAACAAGCTGTAAAAAACTCCTTGTAAAAAACAAGCCTCATTTAACATCTTGATGTGTAGGAGCTGTTTTTTGCACTTGTGTTGCCCTGGCTGAACTCTACACTCCTAAAGTAGCCTGTATGTTATGTTAAGACAGCAGACACTGAAGAGCCACTTCTGGGAAGAGCTGAGGTCAGCTTTACCTCTGGTGCTGTGTGGCAGCGTGGGTGCTACCCATCAGAGTGGAATTATGTTGGATGGGTTGCTTTGCCTAGAGCAAGCAGGGCAATTCCATGAGTTCCATGACACTCTTCTTCTGTCTGTGTAATCACGAGCCTTCCCTCAAAGAGGGTGCCTGCAGAAAGACCACAGGACAGCAGTCCTTGCTCAGTATAGTGTTCAGTCTAGTGCCAGACTTCAGTATTGTGCCGTGAACCTTGGGAAACATGTTCACCTGGAGTAATTTCCCCTGAAGCTACCAGATCACACACAGAGATGTGTTCTGGACAGTTACTGCCAGGGTGGAATGGGTAAGGTCTGCCATGAGGCATGCACAGGGTGGTGGAACAGGACATGTCTTGTCATGCCTAGCTGAGCAAGGTTCAAGGCCTGCTTGTGCCTGTGAAGGGACTCTCAGGCCTCTGATAGGCCAACACCACAGATATTTGGTACAGAAGTGATGACTGGCTATAGTGAAAATAAGTGTTCATATAAATATTGAGGGGGTTGGAGTGAGGGGCCATGGGGAGGAATGGATTATCTTCTGGTACACCTCTGGATCACTTTCTGTGTGAGACAGCCTTGCACGTGGGATCAAGGTAGCGCAGGTGCTGAAAACAAAACACTACCTTAGGCTGCCTTTGTGGTGAACTGTCTGTGGGGGTCTTCAACTAGCAGTTGGAAACTGTCAGTGTGGCCACTGTTCTGGCTCCCACCCAGCAACTACTTGCATTTTGTTCTCCTACTTTCTCCTCCATTAGGAGAGCCTGTCATGATGCTGTGCCCCTCTTCCCTTTGCACAAGGGTGAACTTACACTTTGCTTTCCTTACAGGAGCAGTCAAGGTTTTATGCATATGAAGCTGACGAAAACCAAAGAGAAATACATCCTGGGTCAGAACAGCCCTCCCTTCGACAGTGTTCCTGAAGTCATCCACTACTACACTACAAAAAAGCTGCCTATCAAAGGAGCAGAACACTTGTCCTTGCTCTACCCTGTGGCTGTACGGACTCTCTAATAACCTAGTCTCACTCCTTCCTGTGGATGGGAGGTGAGAGATAAGCTGGGTTGCACAGAATTCATTGCCAGAAATAAGAGCTTGAATCTATAATGAGAGAGGCAGCCTTTAGTCCTGTGAATGTGGGGTCTCTGCAGATTGTCTGTGGGACTGTGTGTGTGATACATTTGTGCAGCAGCATGCCTCTGGAACTGTATTGCTGCGTAAGAGAAAGAACACTTATTTTAGTACAAGGAGAGCAGATAACCTTCTATGTGAATGCAAGCGCTTCCCAACAAAATTCTTCCTTCGTGTCTTGAGAAGAATCAACAAGTTCTTCTCATCAGTAAAAAAACAACAACTTTTATTCTCTTGCTACCCTGAGAAACTTCTCCATGAGAAAGAGTAACCTTACTCTGAGGGACCCTAGGGTGTTCTTGATGGACCTGAGAAAGAGCTGCTTAGCAGGCAAGTCTCTGGCTCTGGTCACATAGCTTGATGGGTTTGGAATTTTTTTTAATGCAGTTTCTTGGGGTAGTCAAATATTGAACTTCTATTAGACACACAATCTTAAAATAATTTTGTGAGAGTGAATCATGGTCAATTACTTATGAATAGGGGATGTAATTAAACAGTAGTTTATTATATATTTTTATCCTTTTTGGTACAATAATCTCTTCATGTTTACTGTCTTCATTTGCAAGTTTCATTTGTAGGTACAGGCAGCTAATTCTGTTTGGGGCAGTTTCACCATAATGTTTTAAGTAGTTAGGATAAGTAACTTTGATATGTGGGTTAGTATTTATGCATGAGGGTGGTCAAAGGCTTTTTTAAAGCTTTAGTAGGCAAAACCTTCACTTGCTCATTCATCTGGATCTAACAGCTGTCCTAACATGTATCACACTGCCTTTCCACAAGATGGCTTTTGCAGCTGTGAGAACTGCAGTATGTAGCAGAGCAGAATTTGTTTTTTTCTGGTCTACCAAGGCATTCTTAAGGCACAGCCCCATTGGTGCATACCTTCTGGCCAGCGCTCTTTTTCACCATGAGCAGAAGCCTTCCTCCTGCTGTATTTCACTGTCAGCCAGAAGCCCTGTGGAAGCTGCTCTTTATCTTAGTCCTGCCAGCTCAGTGCCCATCCACTTGGGGCATATTTTCTACATGCTCTGTGTGCTCATTCAGTGAGATAAGTGAAAATTTATAATTGTACACAGCTGGAACTGGGGAATCTATAGCCTTATAGTTCTCATGTTGTGCCATCTCCCACATACATCTAGAATGTTGTGCATTAACCCATCAGCTGGTATAGTAGCAAACTGGTTATATGCAGGTTATGTATTTTACAGACAGCAATAGGACTGTGAAATTGTGTGCTATTTAATTCAGCTTTCTTAGCTACTACTATTTTTTTATGTATGCTTAGAAAGAAGTGCAAATCTGAAAACTGTAATGGAATAACCATTTACTGCCTGTAAAAGTAGTGCTTCATGGTATTGTCTAATCTGGTAAGAACCTCAAGGATGACCCATATACTGTCACTGGTGCTAAATATTCTGCTTTCTTTTAAGCCTGCCTTATTTTTTATATGGCATCCAATGCAGATTTAACAGAAGTTGGTAATATGTATGTGAAGAGCCCAGTGTCATTCTGTGCAGCAATGGTAGTGAAGTCACTACCATATGTCTGTCTCACCCATAATTGGAAGCTGCATTCAAACAGGTTTTCCAGTTTTCCAAGGAGGGTGCCACAATGGAGGACAAAGAGACAACATTCCTCTCCAAGTGAAAACAAACATCCCCTGTTCATGTACACACCTACCTGCTTTTTTTATTTCCCTAAAGTCTTTACTCTCTTAACATCACCCAACTGACAAGAGCATACAGGCACTTTTAAGGTAGTATATTCTCTTACCAGAGTAGGAGTTTATGAAGGTGGAAGAGATCACGCAGATTAGGAAGCAAGTGATATCTACTCTGAGTCCTGGCCTTTGTGGGCTTGCGCAAAATTATCATGCCGTTTGGGACAGAAATATGTCATATTTCTTCTTTTGCAAGTTGAATCTGGCATGATTGCTGTTCCATGGTCTGTTCTTTTTAAAGGGAAAAAAAAAGTATGCCCCTACTCTGTCAAACAGCAATTACCAGCAGAAACCAATAGCATCATTAACCAAGGCATTGTCTGGCTTCCTTAAGCACTTTGTCTTTAATTCATGGGGATAACTATTGTACCAGACCTTTCTTGTCATGGGTCTGATCAAAAGTCAGATGAAGCCAGCAAGTGCCATTTTATTGCTGTCTGCAAATTTTGGGTTGGGATCCACTGCTTTATACAAATCATGTGAATATACATCATATAAATGAGTACACCATTTACAACTTCAAGGATCAGATCAAGGTTCTTGGTTCAGCAAGAGGAAATCATTTCAGAACATATTGGTTGTCCATGGGAAGGTTTTTTATTTTTCTAAAAGACTTTTAGAAAGTACTCAGTAATTGCAGAATAAATAAAACCAGAATTTTGTTTGCACTGTAATGTTGTCTTTGTTTATTTAAGTGATTGTATGATATTTTTCCAGTGAAGGAATAGTCTTCCCAGATTTTTTAATGTACAGTGAAAATGCAGTGTGTCAACAGTGTGTAGTATTGCGTATAGGTGGAAGATCTTGTAGTGATCATGCCTATATAGCACATTAAAAGTTTATTTAAAAAAAATACAAACCGCTCCCTTTTCTTCCTCTGATTGTCCTTGTGTACTCAGATGAATAGCTAATAACTGAAGCAGCTTTTTAGAAAAACTGGTGTTTATGTGTCTTAACTGTGTTATGAAAGTAATCATTAGGTTGTAATTTGGAGTCTGGTAAATCATATGTCTCAGTTCTACCTGACTAGTTCTCTTGATAATGTGCACCTTTACAAGGGCTGACACAGGTGAAAGTATGAATGGTGTTGCTGGTGGTGTCCAAGGAATCCAGTTATTGCTGCTAACAGCATAACACTGGTGAGTCACTTTTTGCAGTCTTTGTAAGAGGTGTTAATTAGGCTTCTATTTTGATGACTATTACACAGCATGGTGAAAGCTGTGAACATCTGTATGATGTGTAGGAGAGCTTTAGTGGCCAAGATTGCATTTCACAGCTCCTTCCATAATTGGAAAATCATTTTGGTTTTTGGAAGTACAGTCATCACCATGCTTTCTGTACTTGATAACAGATTATTGTCTTGCTCTGAAATAAAGTCTGCAGAGACGGGATGCAAAGCGCAGGAATGAATTAAGTGCAAAGGTACAAAACAGACATTTTCAGCTTCTCAAAGAACATGGCCTGAATCTATACTCTGAAGAAAATGGTTACTGCTTGGAGTTGGACACATTTTTGTGCTTCTTCTCAGTGTCCCATTGGGTTTTGCATTTCATCTTGATGTAATGGCTCAAGCTGGCAACACAAACACCATGTGGCAATCTTGGTGGAGTCCACAAATGGTACCTTTTATCCAGGCTCTGATTCCATTTCAACACTGCTACACTGCTAAGCTATACTCTGGTGAACTCCGTCCTCTGCTGCTGTTAAGTTATTCATGTTATCCTTGGGTCATACCTCAAGTGGTGCCTGATGCAAAACAAGCAAGGTCTTAACAGAATTTTAAATAAACAAATTAAAGACCTCACCCCACACACTACCATCTCTCTGTAGAGAGGGTAAAACGAAATGGATTTGGAACAGAACTGCCAGTGGTCTTGGCCACCTGGGCACACTGCTGTTTTGTGTTCAGCCACATGTTGACCTTATCACCCCCGGGTCCTTTGCTGGGCAGCTTTCCAGACACTCTGCCCCCACTCTGTAGTGCTGAATGGAGCTGTTGTCACCCCAGGGCAGGATCTGACACTTGGCCTTATTGAACCTCAGCTTTGGCCTCAGCTCATTGATCCAGCCTGTCCAGATCCCTCTGCAGAGTCTTTCTGCCCTCCAGCAGGTCAACACTGCCACACAGCTTGCTGTTGTCTGCAAAATGACTGAGGGTATGCTCAGTTCCCTCATCCAGATCAGTGAATTAGCTGTTAAACAAAACTGGCTCCAGTACTGACCCCTGGAAAAAGCTGGCTGGAGGTAGCTCCATTCACTAGCACTCTCTAGACCTGGCCATCCAGCCACTTTGTTACCCAATAAACAGTGCGTCCATCCAGGTTATGAATGGCCAGTTTCTCTGGGAGAATGCTGTGGGAGATAATGTCAAATTAATGTCAAATCTATCTTGAGTCAAGATAGACAACATCCACAGCCGTTCCCTCATCTATTAAGTGGGTCACTCTGTCATAGGTCAGGTTGGTCAAGGAGCACCTACCTTCCTTAGATCCTTGCTGTCTGGGCCTGATCCCAGGTTGGACCAGGTACGTACTGTGTGATGGCACTCAGCATGATGTGTTCCATGACCTTCCCCAGGCTGACAGGCCTATAGTGCCCCAGCACCATATAGATCCTCCTTCCAGCCCTTGTGGAAGGGCATCACATCAGCCAGCTTCCAATCTCCTGGGACCTCCCTGGTTAGCCAGAACTGCTGCTAAAGGATTAAAAATGACTCAATGAGCTCTTCTACCAGCTCCCTCCATACCCTTTGGAGGATCCCATTTGTCCTCATAGACTTGTGTGTGTCTAAGAGGTGTAGCAGATTGTTAATTTTTTTCCCTTGGATTATTAGGCCATCATTCTGTTCCCCATCTGTCTTCCAGCTCACCAGATGTATTGATAGAAACATTTTGTCTTTTACTGTGGGAGCCAAATTAAGTTCTAGTTGGGTTTTGGCCCTTTAAATTTTCTCTCTGTACAAGTTTGGAACTTGGTAGTCTTTCTGAGTGGAGACCCACTTTTTCCAAAGGTTGTAAACTCTTTTCTTTACTGAATGACAGCCAAAACTCTCTTATTCAGACATATTTTCCTTCCCCCCAACCCCACCTCTACTACATGTCTTTTGGCATTCAGGGACAGTATTTCTGCACCTTTAAGATTTTTTTCCTCAAAAATTGCTAGCCTGACTAGATTCCTTTATCCTTCAAGAATGCACAGAATCACAGAATCCTTTAGGCTGGGAAAGACCTCTGAACCACTGAGTCCAATCTTTGATCACCACCTTGTCAACTGAACCCTTGCACTATGTCCTGTGTCCAGTCCTTTCATGAACTGGATGGTGACTTCACCACCTCCCTGTGCAGCCTATGCCAATGTTTAACAACCCTTTCCATCAAGAATTCCTCCTGATATCCAGCCTGAACCTCCCCTGGCAAAGCTTGAGGCTGTGTCCTCCCATCCTGTAACTAATTGCCTAGGAGAAGAGGCCAACACCCAGCTAGCTACAACTTTCTCTCAGGGAATTTGAGAGCAGTAAGGTCACCCCAGAACCTCCTTTTCTCCAGACTAAACAACGCTAGGTCCCTCAGCCTCTCCTAATAGGACTTATCCTCTAGACCTTTCTCCAATTTTACTGCCCTTCTCTGGACTCACCCCAGCAGCTCAATACCTTCTTGGGAGTGCCTTCCAAGAGACTCTGTCAACTAGGCCAAAGCCTTCCTGATGGAAGTCCAAGCTGATAGTTCTCCTAACCACATTCCTTAATTCCACTGTTTCATGATTACTATGGTGCGGATATCCTCCAGCCATTAGCTGCAGCAGTTTTACTGCTATTAAGGCTGTTCTTCACTTCTGTTAAACAAATTAAACAGTCCCTCCCTTTACTTTTCTTTTGTGCTGTCACCATGTGACTGCCTGAATAATTCTGATTTCATGGTGCTGAGTATTGTCTGATTTTGAGTTGCAGAGTCCAGTGTCTGCTCTGTCACTAACAGGAGCTCTTGTGAAGAAAACTAAAAGTGAGAACATGCCCCTTTTGCTCTTGGAAGCTGCTTTTAAGCTCAGAATTTACTACTGACCCCTACCTGTCCTACTCTGTAGTGTCTTCACTTAGGTACCTCATTGCCTTGTATCTCATTGATTCTGACCCTAATCCTGACACATCACCTTGATTTTCAGGCTTAGCCTCAGGCTTTCTACGTATCTATGCACCTGCTGTTTTACTACTGGATTGAGACTGACCTGCTGGCTCATAATCATGCCGGAAAAAAACGAACAGAGGGACAAACAAAAAATGACTCTGCATCCTGCTCCAGCCGTAGGTTTTGTTTCTATATAGGTCAGGTGAAAATGGAGCTTGACAGCAAGAGATATTATTCTGGGATGGCCAAAGCTGCTGAACTGCTCTGTTTTTTACACGTTGAGCTACTGAGTGCTTGTGTGTAGATCCTTCCTTTGGTTTTTATGTCTTCTATTTACAGCTGTGGCCACTCTCTATGGAGAAGGAGGCTGGTTCATGGGCAAAAGAAAATTTTCCTGCTTTTAAAGAAATTACATGCTAATCAACTCCAGAACAATTATACTGGGGGCTATTATGATTTCTTAATTTTTTTAATCTATGCTAAATCCTACATTAGTGTTCATCATATCATAACTTTTCTTCATATTGAATTTTCTTGTTACTGAGACCTAGAATTTTTGTTATTTCAACAACAGCAATAACAAAAATGGGAGATATGTTTGGCCTGCTTGTGCTCATTTTGCTTTTTGTATTTGTCTCTCCAGATGCATTTCTTCTTTCCTTCCTTCATCTTAATCTCCCATTATTCCTCCTTTTGTCTACCTACTTGAAAAGCTGAAATCTGTCAAATTATTTTGGTTTGCGTCTTGGAAAATTAAAAAAAATTATGAACATTTTGATGAAAAATGAAATTTTCATCACTCCCATCATATTTGGTTTTGATGCAGCCAGTCAGACAGTGCAACCCCCATGACTTTGAAGGGGAAGAAGGGGATAGGGCTGTGTTCTCTCTGCCCAGAACTGCCAACACTCTCCAAGTCTCGATGGCCAAGGCACTACTGGATTACAGGGAAGGTCCTCCAGCCTTGTGAGGACTGAACATACTCCAGCTTTGCCTAGGGTTCAATAGAGAGAGCAGAGGGAAACTCCTCCAGAAGTGGAAGCCTCCCACAGGCAGACAATGATCCTGTTTTCCATCGGCTCACATCCCCCTATCCTGTCCACCACAGCCTTAAATCCTCATGTTTCCTGACACTGTGTCTCTATGGGACACAGCTGCTGGCTGTGTAGATACTCACTCCTTTGATGGGGAGTGCTGGAAGAGAGAAAAAAGATTTCCTTCAACCCCATTCTGGGTCTCTAGGGCTGATGTACAGGGGGAAATGAACTCACACTCTCTTTTCCTGGGAACACAGCTCCCTCGTGAGGCAGACTTCAGCGGGGATGTTTGATGCTCCAGGTTCTGCTAAGTAATGGGATATAGCTGCAAAACCACCTGCAACAGCAAGGAAGCAGATGTAACCATCAACTCTCAGCAGAGGTACAACTGACAGAAGATGAGTCTTGTAAGAGGTGAGGCTGGGGAAAGGATTGCTAGATCCTGCTGTTTTCCAGGGAGCCCAGGTGCCCTGCTGCTCACTAGCCCTGCTTTGCTCTAACTGCTAGTCCTAACTGTTTTCTCAATACCAAAAGAACCCAGACTTGACCTCTTCAGCATTATCTAGAGACTCTGCTACTTAATTCCTTAGAAATCGAATCACACACATTCCCACCCTTATAAACCCTGCTGCCAATCTAGCATGCTTTTTTATCCCACCTGCTGATGTCAATATAGCATAAACATTCAGGGGGATCATTCTGGTAACTGTGCAGCTCGAAGTAATCCATGACAAAGAGTGTGCTGCCAACCTGGTGCAGTTCATTCCCGGTGTACTGACACCCTGTCACATGAAAGCAAATTTTTGTTTCTGCTGCCAAAGGAATTGAGAAAAAAAACATTGATAATACCTGTTGTAGCATACCACTTGTCTGTCCTTGACTCCAGATGGCATAGAGACTCCAGTATATCAAGTATAGCAGCACTCAGCAGCAGTGTGACATATTCATTCAGTACACAATAGTCCCTGTTAATTGTCACCCTCTGTCAGACTTTTGCATGGGCCATGTGAGATACTTAAAAGACACTCATCATTCTTTGGGTCTCCAATGGGTGAATCAGCCTGCAGATGGGAGCCAGGCTCCATTGCTGCAGTATCACTGCTGGTGCACAGTTGAGGTGGCAATCAGCCTGCCTTTCATCCACCCGCAGTAAGGTCACAACAGAGAAATATTCTGAGCGGCCAGACAAGCTAGTCAGCTGTTGAATCTTCTCCATATTCGTGATGGCTACATTGGTACCCTTTTGGGCCCTTGAAGTCCACCGTCCTCAGGTAGTCTATTCCAAGGATACATGAGGCCTCTAGGACCATCCAGAATAGGTGTTTTTGCCACAAACCCAACAATATTAGTTACTACTATTAAGCACTGCACATAAAGGCGAGCGAGAGCCTTGGAAGTCCATGCAATAAACCCACCAATATCAGTGAAAAGGAAGGTGTATACTCTCGTTCTCTCTTCAGGATAACTTCCCCAGCATAGTTAAGTGCACAGCATTTGTACTAACATGCTCCAAAGCTCAACAAAATGAAGAGGTGTTCACTGCAACCAGCCAACCTCAAAGACACAGACCTGCCGATTAATAACTTCTATAGCTACAGCATGCTCAATTCAGAATTCCCATTGTCTCAATCCACATGCTGGGTGCCAAAAAGTATTGTGGTGAGTTGACCTTGGCTGGATGCAAAGTGGCTACAAACAGCTCTTTATTCTCTCTTTTTCATTGTCAGGTGGTGTCCTGGAAAGCAGGGCTTCAGTATGTGCAGTGATTATTTTGGAAGACAAACACCTTAATAACAAATCCTTCCCATGGTCCTTAACTTTTATTTTTTTGCCAAGCACAACATCTTATAGTATGAAATATCCCTTCTGATTAGTCTGAGTCAGCTGTCCTGGCTATATGTGCTCCCAAACTCTTACCCACTTCCAGCCTACTGACCATCAGATGGAGTATGAATAAACAGCCTTGATGCTGTGTGAGCTCTGTTCAGCATGATCAAAACACTATGTGCTATCAACATCACTGTAGCTGTAAGTACAAAGAACAGCTCTTTAATGATTGCTGTCAGGATAGCTGACTCCATCCCAACCAGACCCACTCACATCTGGGAGTCCAGTGTCACCCAGATGCAGTAAGAATCCCATTTCCCTTCACTTCACCCCTGCAATGTTAGGGAAAGCCCTGTCCTCTGCTGTTCCAGGCTGACCCTCACAATAAACTTTCCTTTTCCCCATAGCAGAGGAGGTGTTGAAACCTCCTTCCTTGGCTCCACACAGCTGACAATTAGCACTGCTGGCCACTTTCCACTGTGCTTTCCTCCCCAAGCCCTACTGCAAGGGAGTAGGGCAGCAACCCACTAGGACCTGCCTGTCCCAGCCATGAATGTTTGTTCCTCTTCTTCCTAAAGGGCCTAGATTTGTCTTCATCAGATGTCTGCTTGCCCAAGAGCCTTCTGTCCCTAGGCCATTTTTTGAAAGATGCAAAGACTGCAGCAGGGATGGCTGCAGCATCATCAGCTTTCTAACTGGCCACAGCAGGTCAGTCCTCATGATTGCCAGCAATTGTAGCAGTGGGAACTATGTTACAGGTTTTGTATCTGCTCCAGGGAAACACAGCTGGCCAGGTTTTCAGCAGAGATGTGCCTTGGAGCAGCTGCCAGTTTTGCCAGAGCAGAGTCTCCCTAGGCTCTGTTTCCCTTTGCTGAGGTACAGCCAGCAGCTGTTTGTGAGCCTTCTGTGAGCTGGCTTAGCTGCTTCAGTCAGGTCCTGACATCTCTTCTTTGATGAAGACATTTCCACTCAGGCAGCCTGCACCTGCCTCCTCTCAGTGCCAGGGAATACTCCACGACCTTGGGCTTCCTCTGAGGAAGGAAGCAGAGGTGGGCGCAGGTGAGGGCACTCAGCCAGGCAGTGCCCTGAAGCTCAGACCTTAGCTCTGCCTCTGTGGGCTTCTGTCTCCACTCTCCATTCTCTTCTGGGGCCTTTGCCACAGCAAAAGGCATTCTGGGGGCTTTGCCACCAGGCCTCTGAAGGCAGCATTTCCACAGGAGCACACTAAGAGCCAAACAAGCATCCCTCTTTGGCCTAGGCCACTACCAAGTTGCTTTGGGATACTACAGAGCTGGTTGGGCCTTCCAAACCTGTGATTTACGTGGAATTCAGCCCTGGACATGCTGAAGGTTCAGGGTCTGGATCCCAAGAGGAACCCCTGAGGTTCCAGTGCCAGTGCTGGCTCCATCACCCACCTCACAGTTCAAGTCTGCTAAGAAGGAAATAATGACAGCACTTCCTGTGCCAGGAAGAAATATTTCCCAGTCCCAGAGCTGCTTTCTTGGGCATTTCAACCTGTGTCCTTGTTACCTAACGCAATGGGGACAGGTTCTTTCAAGAATGCTTTGCAGAACTAGAATGGGTCACAATGTTTAATTACAATTAAATCTTTATTATTACATAAAGGGAGTCAATTTCAGACAGAAAATCTTTTGGAAACTATACACTAGCATTCCAGATAACTTCAAGCATAGCAGAAATACTTAAAACAGTTGTTTCAAATCCAATAGTACCTAAAGTTGGAAAATTATTTCAAAATTTTGTATTTCTGAGTCAATTATTGAGTATGTAGGCAATTAGCTCCTGAGTCCCATGGTGTAATCAATCATACATAGAAAGAAAAAAAAAATACTGTATTTAATTGGCTTTGAGCTATGATTAATTTAAGTGGAATTTGGTCATGTGACTGACTAAAATATCGAAGGGCATGTCATTACCTTAGGGAAGCTTTATGATGCTGTGAATTGATTTAAAAAATATAGAATGAAGAATATGTTCCAAACTGAAGACTACGATTTAGCTCAGACAGTGAAAGTTGCCTTTCTTTATAGAAAAGAAACTGTCTTCATTTTTACATTCTGTTTTCAAGAAGAGATTTTCACAAAGCAATAAATCCTTTCCTCTTTCATAAAAGATCTGTTACTTGCAGTTCATTTTCTTCTAGAATATTTTTTCCAGTTTAAGTTGTTGTAAGCATCATGGTGAGAAAACTCCATGAAAATGTTATTTGCAATAATAAAAAAGTATTCAGCTTAAGATTTTCTATCAGAAGAGACGAATCATTTATAAAAAACTCTAATCATGAGTTTTTAAAATTGGAAGGTAATCTGAATAAAAAATACACATCTGAAAGCACTAGATATGAGAAGTGGTTTAAGGAAGGATTGTTACGAGGTCTCCCTGTTTGGCAGAGACCTTCGTAAATTTAGGAAGGATCCAGCACAATATTAGTTTAAAACCCCAGACTCTGGAATCCACCTAGAAAACTACAGTATGTCAAAGAATTGTTACAGTCATGTATACAGAAGATGTGGAAAAGTAAGAATCAATTAAGAATAGTTTGTTTAAAGCAGGTACTTCAATGATGTAACAGAGAAGTTCAGATATTGTTACAGCTTCACAAGATTTGGTCCTTGTGAAGAAAAATCTCATAGATGGGATTCTAAAGGAAAAGGTGAAAAAAGTTTGAAAATGACAGCTAAAAATTGCATTAAAGGAAAAATCATGCAGAATAAATAGTCAAAGAAGATTTTCTGCTCGTGAGATTTTCCTCATGGCAATATGGCCAATAAGCTGTTTGGAAGGGTATCCCATCCAACCATTTCCATCTATAGAATGGCACTCTTGGTGATTAGCTCCTAAGGATTACATGCTTATAAATGTGAAAGA
The DNA here is from genome assembly GCA_013400275.1 of Rhadina sibilatrix. Classification (NCBI taxonomy): domain Eukaryota; kingdom Metazoa; phylum Chordata; class Aves; order Passeriformes; family Phylloscopidae; genus Rhadina; species Rhadina sibilatrix. The sequence continues at coordinate 75,338 of VWYO01018528.1, forward strand.
GTTCCAAATCACAACCAAGAGATGTAAAATAATAAGCCAGAGACAGATGCCAAGGCGAGGTGCACGTGCTGCTGCACTTCGGACAAATGCAATGTGATCTGTCAGGCTGTTAACAATAATGCAAAAGAAAAGCATAACAGTTCAGATAGCTTGAGTATGGTATAAATCAGACCAGTAGAGGTAGTGAATTGTTCTACAGAACTAAAAATACCTTCTCCTGGGAGTGATGCCTGCCCTATTAAATGCCTTGCAAGTCTGGAAAACTCATAAAATCTTCTGTGTCGCAATAGACATGGGAACACCTTGTCAAATTTACATTATTGTAATTTCATCAAACTCCATTGTACTGCTGGAACTGCAGAGGCAGCTGAAGAGAAAGCAGCTGAACAAGAGAAATATGATATGACTTCAAGCCATATAATCCTTTCATGCCCCATTGGGAGGGAGAAAGGTTATGTGAATCTGCCTAATTACTGCATGCTTTTGCGGGGAAAGCCCACTTCATCTAGGCTTTTCTGCAAGTGGCATGTATATCACTTAACTGTTTCACCAGGAATAAACATTCGCCCTCTTCCAGAGGGGAATCATACTGTCGGTGCAGGGGACGCTGCTCCAAATTTATTATAATTTTCTAGTAAAACCGCCATTGACAGCAAAATGCATTCATCCTGCCATCAAGAGGGGGCAGCCTTTACTAACTGCATCGCTGATCCACAAAGCACAATGCTGTGTCTGCCTTTTTGGCGTGTGCTTTCATGCCAAGTCCTCGCCACATGGCCTTTTTGCCTTTGCTATGCTGTCAGGTTTTGTCAAAGATGTTCAGGACAGATACCATATTCTGGACTGAGCTAGACCAGCAGGGCCCATGTAAGCATCTCAGGTAATGGTGATGGGGTTGGTGGCAGTTGAGAGTTACCTAAATAGTATGGTTTGTAATTAGGGCTGCTTTGATTACATGGAAACCAGGACACTGATATCAGAACTCGGATAGAAGTTCTCATAAACTTTGGTTTTCTTCAGTCAGATTAAATGAATCACAACTAAGTATAAATCTTCTATCTGATGATCTCAGAGGAGTGTTTCAGATCACACTGGCAAGTCTAGATAAGCAGTGAAAACTGATCTGTTATAAGGCCAGATATCACCTTTACCCATTCAAGATTGTTGTCCTTCAATTGTACATAATAATTATCTCCCTTTCTTCTTTCTTTTTTCCTTTTTTTTTTTTTTTACAGCATGTGGTTTTGAATTGAGTGTTTGTATATGTTCAAATGGCATTGCCTACTCCGAAGTAGTCACCCTGTAGCTTGAAAATTTTCTTTCCTATTTCTTTTCACATCATCTAGTTTTCTGTCCTGTGTTGTGTCTCACCTTACTATTCCAAGGCCTTCCCTATTATTCTTGAAATAGAAGTGACATCTGCAGCCCCAAGATGCTGGGCTACACCCACAGAATTACTTTATCTAGCAGTCTGCCACTAATATTTTGAGAATCCAGCAAGACAAAAAAAGACTACCTCCCTAAATTGCTATTGTACAGCTGTCCTTAAACGAACTGTGTGATATGATTTCCCTTTGCAACACTNAAAAACTTCATCCAAAGACTTATGAAATATGTTTAAAAGTTTTATTTTCTTCAGTTATCGGTGTACAAGACCCTATTTTTTTTCCAAGGATCTGGGTCATACTTGAATAAATGCAAGATAAAATTCATCTTTGTGAAGTGCAGAGGTCAGGTCCAGCTCATTAGTGAGCAGTGTGGGTTCACCAACATTTGCACTGAAATTCCACATTCTCAGTAAAAATGGGTCAGAAAAGGATCAGGGAATTTTTAATGAAAACAAGTAGGGAAGCATCTCAGCACTAAATTTAACCAGAAATCTGTGTCTCTTTGGGGTTTGAAACTCAAGAAGAGCAAACAATGAGGAATAATGTATCAACAGATGCAATGGATCTTCAGGCAACTACTCTAAAAAGTGATACACAACTGTCACCTCTCAGAGCTCTGCAAAGAATTATAAAATTTGTTACCCTTGTACAGCATTCAGATACCCTGCAATTAGAAACCTAACATCTTGAGAAAACATAGAAATTACTTAGCCAGATGATAGTGAACAGATCCAAGTGTTTGCCACATCTATGATTGTACTCAGCCATAATCCAGAATCTCAGGTCTGCACATTCTTTCCACATTCTTTCTTCCAGTTCGGTTCTATTGTTGGAAATTTTTTTCAGTGAGTTATCCATACTTTTCTAACATAGAATGAGGCATACAGCAGTCATTTCACCGGGCATAAACAAGTGCCTGACAAGCATTCTTGTTTATTGTTGTTATTGTTTCAGTGACACAAAATGCAATGTAACACTGGATAGGCCAGGGAAAGCTCAAAGGTATTTTTAATTTCTTGACAATAACTTAGTCTGCTCTGCTATGTCTCTCCAATAAAAAGTAATGTTGATGTTGGATTTCTGCATAAGTTATCTTAGATTATGTAATTTTCATAATTTTTCCTATGTCATATCTTGCAACCAGTCAAATTGGCTGTAAAACAAGCAGTATAGGTGTAGGTGCATGTGCCCATGTCTTTACTAAGGCAAGATATTTCTTCATCTGGATGGGTTCCAGAATAATATTAGGAAATTGAGAATAAAATATTCCCAAAGTCACTGGAGGCCAAATGGTAGTATTCTCTGAAATGCATGAAAGCTGTAAAAGAAATTATCTTCCAGGTAAAATTAATCATATTATTATAGTTGACTCAATACTTCTATCAACTATTTCATAATCATGTCCTTCTGCTCCCCCCAGAGGCTAGCAGTGAGAGAAGGCTCAGGAAGCACAAGGCTGATTATTTGCATGAATAGCATTTTCACATGTCCTCTAGCAATAGCATCTGAAAGCCTTGTGTTTTCAAAAAGAGCTGTCCTCTGAACCTTACAGGCTATGAACCACACACATCATTGCTAGGGCAGTAAAGGCAGGAGAAACAAAGGGTGAAAATAGAATCACCACCACTGACTCAGCATAGCTCTTTGGTCCTCATTCTTTGCTCCTCTTCAGTTACAAACTCCAAAGAGACATGGGTTTCTGGTTAAATTTAGTACTGAGATACTTCCACATTTGTTTTCATTAAAAATTCCCTGTTCCTTTTCTGACCCGTTCTTACTGAGAGTCAGCACCGACTCTTCTGCTCAGAACAGCATCAGCACAGCTTTTTGGTCTGTCTTTCCTAGGGTGGCTTTTGCATAAATTAAAGCTGAGTCTTAGTATGTGGGTCGGATTTAAACAATGATTATGCATTTTGCAGAACAGGGGCATGGAGATAAGATCCAAAGAAAAGTAAATTATTTGCCTTATTTTTTGTGTTACTGTTGAAAAAAATTGTTGAGGAATTCCATGCAACTGCTCATGCCATATATTCTGTCACCCAGAATTCATCACCCAGATACCAGTGATGAGGAATTTATCCTCTACACTGGCTGAAAGGGACCTCATCTAGCATTCAAAGTTCTCTGGATGGTTTTGATTGAGTATTTGAAATAGTATGGCATGTTACAGAGATAAATGTTTATACTCCAATAATGACTGAGTGGATGCTTTTATATGCATTTTTATGGATTACTAGTACTAATTGTTACATTCCCGGATTATTTGCNTATTCCTAGAAGTCAGAGTTTACACTGCAAATTTTCTTACTAATTCTGGAGGGATGAATATGCATATAATTTTTTAAACCTACTTACAATATTTCAGACTACTCTGAATGTTCTGTTTCATTTTGCATTTGTTACAATCAAAGGAACCCATTTTCCGAGTGTGTTTTCTGCAAGCTTCTGTCTGCTTACACTAGGTTTGCTGAGGAACCAACACCACATCTGCAGCATGCACAGGATCTTTCTGTGATGAGATAATTTCAGTTCAGCAAGTGCAACCTGTGTCAACCAGTTGTAATGGGTTAACCCCCGCTGCAACTCAGTACCAAGTAGCTGTTTACTCACACCCCTCCCCATGGTAGGATGAGAATAAGAATTGGAAGAAAGAGGCAAAACTTGTCAGTTGATTCAAGAGCAGCTTAATAATTGAAACCAATTGAAGATAACGACAACAATAATAGGAGCAACAACGACAACAATAATAGGAGCAAAAACAACAATGAAAACAACAAAAGCAACAACAGTTATAAATAGGAGAGAGAAAAAAGAATACAACTGAAGAAAAACAAGTGCACAATACAATTGCACACCACCTGCTGGCTGGTGCCCAGCATGTCCCTGCACAGTGGCTGGTGACACCTGGCCAGCTCCCCTTTGTCCTGTTTACATCAGCTGTCCTGACACTGGCTGTGTCCCCCTCCAGTTTCTTGTGCACCTGCTCATGTGGCAGAGCATGGGGAACTGAAAAGTCTTTGATTTAGAGCAGGAACTACTTAGCAAAAGCTGAAATATCATTGTGTTACCAACATTATTCTCCTACTGAATTGAAAACCTGCTGTATACCAGCTACTTAGACAAAAATTAACTCCATCCCAGCCAGAAAGAGGTGAGGATCCATGTCTTATCCCATACCATTTTTGTCATGTCAAGTCAAATGCTCCTCATTACCACATCACCTTTCCTGTCTTGTGATTGATATACTCACCTGTGATTCCTTAAGTTTATGGAGCCTCCCCTGTAAGAGTCTCACAAAATCATTTAGTTCATGACTCTGGACTGTCATAACAATCAGGCAGGAAAGATAATGTGTAGTGTCTGATTGTTGCACGTTGTAGACAATTCTGGTTCCATCACCACTATGCTCATTGAGTTATATGTGTGTGTGTGTATATATATATATATACACACACAAAAAATAACATCATACCATTTAATTTATTGGCTATTCTTACCCAAAATGATACCCCCTTGAGGTACACACTGGACTTCCCCATACTTCTGCATTACCCACCATGTGCACCTAGGATCTGAAGAAAATCATCCCACAAATGAGTTTACTTATGCCTAAGGCAGGGACAACCCAAACGTTTACATTATCCTTTTTTGGTCTGTATGTATGGGATGGTCCCACAGATGTGGAGATCCCTGGGCTGCAGCATAAATTCAGCCAGTTCCATGCAACAGTGGCCTGCTCATCCCACTTGGAAGTAGCAATTGCAACTCCTGCTTTTAAATGTGCAGAAAGATGCTTTCAAGTGAACTTCATTACAGTGTTGACTGTAGAAATAAATGGTAATAGAGCTGTTCCTTGCAAGAAAAATGGGTAATTGCTTGAAAGTCCAAAAAGGGATCATGTCTGCAATGGGCCATTGCTGCATGACATGCAGCACGTTGGAGGCTGACTGATCTTGAGAACAAGAGATTTGCAAAGTCACGGAACTGAAAGTTATCTCATAAGTCATGTGACCACTAGCAATAAATAATTACCAAGTTACATGAAAATCTGAATCATTTATATTTAATTGAAACAATGACTTCAGTGACATTTAGAGCCCAATGAAGGCTATTTTATCAGCTGGATTCCCCAGACATGAATTTACGCTCTTAGGTTATTTTCCTTTTGTATAACTTGTTTTGTTTCATCCACTTAGAGATGACATGTTTTTTCTTCAGGCCTTTTCTTGACTTAAGATGATTTAAACATTGGGAACACAAAAATCTTTGCTGTCTTCTAAGTTCAGAACTCTCCAGATCAGAAGCATCATGGCCAGCATGGAACCAAGACAGCTTCAGAGGGGAAAGGGAAAGCAGTGAAAACAGGATTTTCTACTCACTAACCATATCACATGATTGAAGTCTTAAACTACTCAGTGCTTATGATTAGAATTTTGCTTTCAATAGAACTCAAATTATGTTTCCCACGCCTACCTAAATTTTTTTCTTTCTTTTCTTACCTTAGCACTGTAAACCTTGCCATGGACTCTTTCATCATTCTGAAAGAAATTCTTTCATTTCTCCTGAGGAAGAAAAGGATAAAGGAGAGAGTTAGATTTCAGTGGCTAATATATGGAAAAGTTTGAGTGGACTTTTTTTTTTTTTTTTTTTAATTCAGCTTAGCAGGAGAATCTTATGACTTGGGCTGTACCTTCACTACAGGCTTCCAAAATCAGTGAGGATGTAATAGATGCACAGTTATGGGCAGAAAATGTCAAAGTGCAAAAGTCAAGCCAGTTTAGGACTGAAGGCCAAGGCATCCATTCTGCACAGTGCAGCACAGCAGTGTCCAGGATCTGTTCAGGATAGTTGTTTTGTGGATCATTAGCTCTGAATAATAACAAATATTAACAATAACAATTCCTGCATATGTCTTGAGTTTACCTAAGTACATAGCTGTAGAATAGAATCTGAGCTGTAGGATAGAATCAGGAATGTGAAAATAATTAGTTAGATATCATTGATATTTACCACTTCAGTTTTTAATCTAAACTTCTACCTGTTGTTACCACTTGTTTCTTGGATGCCTGGTCAAACTGCAGAGTGTTGTTGTACTTTATAAAACTAAGAAAAAAAATTATAATTCTTGCTTCAATGGTCTAATACAATAGGACTGGACAACATAGTGGAAAACCTATCTATGGAGCGAGAAAAGGTAAAAGTTAGTACAGCAACAAAACCTTGTGAATGTGTGACAAAGCCCAAGTAACTTTTGGTAAAATGTGTTCATCCTAAAATCATATTAAAAACCAGGAAACAAGTCAAAGAGAGTGAGCTTCCCCAGAGCAAATTCCATGTGAAAATTCTTCATTCAGCTCCTGCATTCCTATTCTCAAGTTTCCACTTATTTAATGGTATTTTATGTTCCAACTTTCCTAGGAAAGCAAAAAACCTGGCACAACCTTAACAAAAGCACTGGACCAGTCAACACTTTTGTGAGCTCTCTACCATCTTCGTGCCATGGAGAAGCACAGGAGCCAACTAGACAGGTTGAGACACTGCCTGTAATGGTGGTGGTGCTCCCTATCAACCCTTGCCCTTGCTGCAGACATGAACCTGCCTTTGGACAATGCAATCATAAGACTTAAGTAGGACCTATGTAACAGAAAAGTTCAAGTGAAACTCCACTCCAGGAGTATCAAAAGAGCAGCTTTTCTGCCTGGTATACCTCCATTGTGGTGAAATTTTCTTGTTGCCTCTTGGCCACTTTGTTATAGCAGTCTGAATGACCAGCTCAGTGGGCAAACTTTCCAGCAGAGGCATGCACTATAGCATTTCCTGGATCATAAAAGTTTTGGGATAATTTAAAGGATATATTTTAAGGGTCAGGGAATCAGCTCCCAGGCATTCTCACTCATAAAACAGAGCTCTCAGTTTTACAGAACTCAACTCATGTCACAGTGTTTAACTCAGAACCTAGCACCGCCCACTCAAAACAATGGAGATTCTTCCTTCCTCCCCCATTCTCAGGAGAAGTAATTACAATACTATAATGGCCAGGATTTTAAAAATCTGGATGTCAGTGTATCTCCAGGTTTTTTTTTTTGTTGTTGTTTTTTTTTTTTTTTTTTTTTTTTTTTTTTTTTAATTGCAATTTCTTAAGAGAGGAGATACTGTTTTCCAAAACAAGACTTGGTGAAGAGTGGGAGATCTGTAATACCAGAGAATTTATACTACAGCTATAAATTATTTTGGTTTCTTTCCTTTTTTTTTTCATTCTGTTTCTTCCATGTCTACACTGTACAAAGGATAAAACCAGACATTATTCATATGAATAAGGTTATTAGCCAATATACCAGATTACTAGTACAAAATACATACCCAGGTGTAAAGCAGTGTAATTTAGTTTTTCAGTCTACTTTCAGATCAGCTAATCTGTAGCTCATTTAAATTCACCATTTAAAAAGAGACTTCTAGCACATGTGGTGGTGCATTCCTGCTGTCTCCTGGACTGCTCTGAGATCTTAGAAATTCTTGTTATGCTTTGTCCTTGATAAATTGCTCTCAGGTGATCAATCTCCCCTTGAACTTATCAAAAACATCTTATCCTGGTCCATAGCAGGAAATTCTGTTGCCTAACCAAGGAAGAGGACAAGAGATAACCCTGAACGCCTAGGAACTTAGCTTGCCTGAATCATAGCCCAAAAATGGAATAATATTATTGTTACTGAAATTTTGAGGAAAATTACTGGTCTGGATTGAGGCCAGGATGGAAACCGACTGATGACTAAAGCCAAGCAACTTGCAACCCATTGAGCAACAGCCCCCAGTGAGGCCCTGTGAGCTCTCCTGGGCTGCAGTGGCTGTTCCAGTGCAGGGTCTCTCAGAGGTCACCAATTCACAGTTTTGGGAACTCAGAACAGTAATTGAAAACTGAAAACTGGGCCTGTGCTGCTACCCAGCTCCTTGAGGGTCAATCCTTCACCCACAGATATATAAATACATTTGCTGTCAATCTTAACCTTTTATGTATATATCCATAGTCACATCTGTTTTTGTGTGTCTGAATTAATTCAAACACCCTCTATCAAATATAGGGTGAGTCTGCCATCTTGAATCTATTATCAAGTCACTGTTGTAACTGTAGTAAATCCTGTTGCTTCTCTTCCTAAATGTTAAGTTTGTCAATGATTGTGCACTACCTAATCTTTTAGACATAAACCATTGACCAGGGGCTCGGACTAAGATTGTGCTCATCTGCACCTAGGCTCCGTTGGGAGTTTAGAAAGCAAGGGGGTCTTCATTGAACTTCATGGCTCAACACAGAGGGTCTCCCTTACCCCTTTGCATCCTTATCATTTTGGATCCTCAGATCATGTGTGAATCATTCTAAACTGATTCTAATCCAATTGTTTTAAGTATGCTTCATAATGCAATTTTTGTGTGTATGCTTCATCTGTATACTAGGTTGTAGAGTGAACCTTGCCACCAAACTTTGTTAAGTCACACTTTCACAAATTTATATTGAACAGGTTGCCAATACCCTCAATAACGATTCTTTAAATGACCTAAATGACTCATTTGTACATCATTGAAAGAAACCAGATTGTTCAAAATGAAGATATAACTGTTTCTTCATGCCATTCACAGACCTCAGAGTATCCTGGATGCTGAAATATGAGATTAGACATAAAAATTCAATAGAGGAAAAGGGAGTTACAAAACTGAAAGACACAGCATGAGGCTCAGAAACCTCAACTTAGAGGCTGAAGCAATCCTGGTCTCAAACAATTCCTAATACCTCCTGTACTGCCTAGTGCTACAGTCAGGGTTCTGGGCAGACTCACAGATCTTCTGAAAGAAGACAAAAAGAGTATGGTTGTTTTTCCCAGTTAAGAGAACACTTGAAGGCACTTGATTCCTTTCTGTAAAAATATCAAATTTTAAAATGCTGTGTTGGGTGAGGAAGTTTTTGAGCTAAAACTTGATGTTGACCTAAGAACAAACGAGTATAGCCTTGCTATCAATAAGTTTAGAGCAGACATTTGGGAAGGTCACTGAAGCAGGGAGGCTCTGTCAGTGCCTGCCTCCAGGACTGATAGAGAGAGGCTGCCAGTCTGGCTTTTGAGAGAAGCATAGCTGAATTTTTCAGAGGGCAGTTTGATGAGGTGCCAGCAGGAATGAGGCCTCCTAAGCCAGGAACCAGTGCCAATATGGGTTCTTTACCTCAAAGCTTATCAGCAAAGGCATCTCTTGACTATAAATCACTTGCTTGGCGCTCCAATATATGGCAATTCCCATATTCAGAATACATTACTTAAAGTGGAGGTAAGACACTACTTCCTTGTCATAATTTGAGCACTTGAAATAATATGTTTATTTTACAGGAATTATTAACTGGAAGTGACACCTACAAGAGATTTTCACACATGGTTTGTCTTAGGTTGTATTGTTAATAGCAGCCTGAAATGCAGACCTCTGACCACTTTTACTGTCTGTAGTCTGTCCAGCTACTGTGATCAGCCATGAGGCAATGATGGCAGCTGACATCACTAAAGGTCAAGAAGTGAATGTATTTTCTGTCACCAAGATTTGCTTATCCTCGTGCCTTCACTGTTATGTTGCAAATCTTCTGTCAGGGTAGCTACAGAATTCACACTACCAACCTGTAAGGGAAAACAAACAGAAGAAGCCTGACAGAATTTCTCTGCTGTAAGCTTTGGAACCTCCTTGGGTAAAAGGACTACATTTCTTTCAACATTGTGAGTGGTGAAGTGTTATGCCTCTGTAAGCATGGCTCAACTCAGTATTTTTGGCATTAAAAAAGGAAGTGATGTTAATCAGTGTGTAGCCAAAGTTTGCCTCTCTTCTCTGCAGCAATGTCAGCAAAACAGGGTGCAGCTCATTTCACACTCCTTATCATAGTGCAGGTTTCTCATCACGTTCTAGAAGAGAGCTTTCCACAAAAAACTTTGCCTTTAAAAACTTTTTCTCATGGGTGATGTGTGAGGACTGCACGTCCTTAGGATGGCAGTATAAATCTGAGAAGAAAACTGTGTTCTTAGAATACCAGGTGGCCCCACTCAGGAACTGTGCTTACCTCAGGCAGGCACCAGATCCTGGGTCCATAGGCTGTGCCAGCTGAAGGTCTGCTCTTGGAGAAACAGCAGTTTAGAAACTGCTTGGAGAAGCTCCAAGATTCTTTCTCTCAGTCTGACTGCTTGTGACCTCAACATTTTTCACTTCCTCAGGCATTGTGCCCTTTCTGCCTGCCCTGGCTGAGTAATCATAGTTATTTTCTCATCTCAAAAGACAGAAGGGAAAATGTTAATTTTCTGCTCACAAACTAGCTCTTCTTAACTTGCTCTTCCTAACAGACCTGTAATGTATAATAAGAAACTTACTGGCTAAGAAGACTCACATTGGAAACCTCCTCCCTCATACTCATGAAATGGTTTGCATGAATCTTGGTGAGAACTAGGCTAGCAGGACAGATGAAGGTAGCCTTTTATGCAAGAAGTTTCTAAATTAAGCTCACACTCAGGAGCAAAATCCCCAGCTTGCCAGATCAAAGTGACCACTACCAGCAGAAGTAATGTAACTAGAATATGCAGGACAAAGGCTGATACCAAGGAATTGCTCACATTTTTTCCACTTCAATTTTTTGGCAGCCCTGAAGCAATCACAGTTTCTCCCACCATCTGGAGTGGTGGAAAAAAAAAAAAATTAAACCATTTCCAAAACCAAATAACAGTCACAGTCTTAGATGCTCCTTTCAGATCTATGCTATTGGTAAATATCCTCTTGACTAGATCAGCAATCACACTCTCACAAATAGACCTTAGTAATATAATTTCTCAATTTTAAGATTGATTATTCTGTTTGAATAGATTGAACTAGCAAAACTGAACTAGCAGATTACAATTAAGAGGAAAAAAAAAAAAAAGCTAAGTTCCAATTTTCCTTTTCTACGGAAAAGATAGGGGAAAAACTGAAATAGGAAACTTTCACCACTCATCTGAGACTAGAATGTTACCTTTCTGAGGACATTTGATGCATGAAAGCAGTGGCATTTTTATTCAGAAGATGAAATACAAATGGTCTAAATTCTTACTGCTCCAAGTTACCTACAGCAGTGGTAATTTGAATGATCATGTCGAATGTAACAAAAGGTTTTTGCAAAAGTACTAGGAAAAAAATTATTGTTCATTTAGATAGAGAAAAAGAAATCCTGCCTGGAATGTACGGCGCATTTAATAGCCAATGCTCTAGAAGGAGAAACAAAAATTTAATATTCTTATGACAACATTCTATTTTTCTAGAAGAAATGTGTAAGAGGTTTTATGTAAAGTGACAACCAGTTTCTATGTAAAGTGAGGAAGGCTGGGGTACTGTTGTGTGATTGAAGGTTCTGTTTCACACTTTGCATGGCTGTATTAAAACAGAGCAATATTGGAAAATTGACTTAGCTATCATTTTCAGTGGTATTCACTGAAAAAGGAACTGTACTGGAGCTTTTGTGCCAGACTATGGGTGGTTTAAACAACATGTATTTCTCATTCCTAAGTGACTCATACTATTTCCTGTTTTTTCTAAAAGACTGTGCAGCTTGCAGGTCTATCCTAAGTATCACTATGGAAAATCATTGATATTGTGCCATTTTCTATCCGTCTTTTTTCTTATAATTAGAGAGAATCTAAGTATTTATTCAAAGTTGGAACATGAGCACCTGAGGACAGAAGGAAATCCAATACCACAAGCAGGCAAACAGCTACCAAATCTCACTCAACTTGTTACTTTCTTTTATTGCTCATTGCCAGAAAGTGCTATCTGTATGCAAACAGATGTTTCTAATCAGGCTCAGTCAGTCTCATTTGCTACCTGTAATTTACAGTCTCTAATAGCACACTCAATTCTATGCAAATATAATGTGCAGAACAAGATTCATGAACAACTGCCTGGGTACCTTCTTCTTTTGTTTTTTTGGACAAAAGTACTGATAGCCCTCACTCAGGCTATAAAGCCACTTCCTTTGCGAGTGGTGATCAGACCAATTAGGTTTATGCAGAGCCAGAGAAAACACTAACTCCTGGTGTAGGCAAGTTGATTAACAGTGCTGTGTTTTGCTGCAATTAGATAATCATGTCAATTCATGCAAAAATGAGAAGGAGCTGTTTTGGCCAAACTCTGAATTTTGGGGAACATTTATGTGTTGCTCTTCACACATGTGGATCTAGTTACAAGAGTTTCTTCAAGGCCAAACAGGTAAAACTTCATATGTGTACTATATGTTTCACTACGTATTTCAGTTTCTTCTTTAGCTACTATGATATGACAGGAGGGTCTGTGACTGACTTGTACTCAAGGAGAAAAAGCCCAGATGTAAAAACAGTCTGTAGGGGTAAAAAGAATGACACAAAAAATGAAAATGTCAAATCAAATTTTTTTGTTAACATACTGAAATAATGTCCTAATGGAAACTATGGCCACCTGAAAGACATATCCTGGAGTAAGTCCAGCCTGAAGCATCTATAAAAATGGACTCTATCTTGCTAATAGAAGTCCAAATAATGGTGGACAACTCAGGAAGGACCAAATCTAAAAACAAACAGCAAGGTGACTGTTGATCATCATTACTCTCTGAAGACAGCCTGTTCCTGCATGACAAAAGTTCCCACAAGAATGCCAATATCTAAAATTCTCAAATTTCTTAAAATTTAGTCTAACATGTAGCATCTCTTGAACATCTAAACCATTTTTTTTTTTTTGGTCTTTCTTCCTCTGAAAGACAAGCATTCAAATAGGTGGTGACATCTGTGTTTTTAAGAGGCAGATAATGAAACATGTTGCAAAGAATACCATTTCTTCTCTTCTAGAAAGCACAGGCTTTATACAAGTAATGAGTGAAAATATCTGCAAACTACTCAGTTTCCTAAAAACTCAGTTCTCTAGCAAATGAATCCTAGGTCTGAAACTATGTGTTGTCTAAGAGATTTTTATTTCCAAGGTCTAAAATATACCTGGAGATAAAAAATACCTCCTTAACTTTTCTTGCTGAAAGAATAATCATCTCAGTGATGTGGCCTACAGAGAGAAGGTGGATTGAATCATGAATCCCTGACTGCAAGATGTGCCCTGGAGGTGCTTCCCAGCTGGCTTCCTATAAGATCTGTCTGTGGATTCAAATGTATGGTTCTGAGCTATTGGGCAGAAGAACACAGGTCAGTTTAGCTAGCAGCAAACTGCCAGACAACCATTAGACTCATACAACACAAGACCCCCAAGACAGGGAAGAATCAGGCCTGTTGGAATGAGACCAGCAGAGACACAAAGACTATCAGAGGGACAAGGCACCTTCTCTATGAAAACAGGCTGGGAGGATTGCATTTCTTCGGCCTGGAAAAGAGAAGTCTCCAGGGAGATTTTACAGAATTTTCCAGTACCTAAAAGGGCACTATAGGAAAGCTGGAGAGGGACTTTTTAAAACAGCATGCAGTGACAGGCCAAAGGAGAATGGCTTCAAATTTAGAGATAGTAAGTTTAGATTATATATGAGGAAGAAATTATTTTGTTTACCATTAGGGTGGTGAGGCACTGGAAAAGGTTGCCTGGAGAGGTTGTGGATACCCCATTTCAAGGCAAAATTGGATGAAGCTTTGAGACACCTGGGAGGTGTCTCTGTCCATGCCAGGGTGTTGAAAATAGGCAATCCTTAAGGCATTTCCAACCCAAACCATTCCACAATTTTATAAAATCCTGAGATTCCAGGGCCTGATGAAAAAAAATCAGGTCCACTCTTAAAAAGCAGGCACATTTTTGAGAAATGTGACATTCAGATCCCATGGGTCCAAGAACTTATGGAGAAGCTGGAAGCCTCTGCACCATGCAGTCAGTTAACAATCCAGTGCTCAGGGCAGTCTGCATGATTTCCTGCAAAATCTTTACTGCCAGTATGTGACAGCATCTGCTCCAGGGCTGTGAGCAGATACCAGTCCTGACTGTAACACTGGACCTGCCCAGAGGTGTTTGTGGCACCTATTGTGTCTGTGCCTGGTTTTAAACCCATGGCTTCCAGGCTTTAGTTGTCTCCCATTTATGGAGCACAGTGCAGTTGCTGCCAGAAGAAGGTGTTTCCTGTCTCCTCTTCTGTACAGCAAGATAGGAATGTAGTCTAGCAAGGTGCTAAGCTGCCAGGTTGGGAGCAAAAAAAATCAGACCATTATTCTATCAAGGCAAACACGGGCCATGGGAGTGAAAACTACTAACTTTCAAGTTAGTACAGTAGGCAGATGGCCTACCCAGGTCTATAACGTCACTGTGGATACTGCAGATCTTGTATTTTTTAAAATGGGACCAAACTTTGAGTCACATCTGGCTGACTGCTGTGTTCACATCCAATGCTAAACAGCATATTGGCAGTGGGAATACAAGAACAGTGGCAATTAGTTCATATCAATATCTATGCTTTTTCATTTCTTCTGCTTTAAGAACCTCAGGATGGATCATAATGTGCTGAACCTGCATTTTCAATGATCTAGGAGTGTTGCTGTATGCCTAGTTTGTGCAAGAATTTGTTGCAGTTTTCTCTTATGCTGAGACACTTCTGTGAAAATACTGCCATGTAGCTATTGATAGAGAAATACTCTAATATACTAATGAAATTACCAAATTGTTACTGTTTAAAATTGTTACAAATTGTTACTGTTTACTGTTTAAGATTTGAGCCAAATATCCCATTTCCCCCCCTGAATTCTGTTAGTAGAATGAATGTAGTTATTATTAGAGTGAAGAATCTATCTTGTAGACACTGTAAGGCTCAAAATACTGCTCCACCAGTAAGCTCCTCTCCTCTCTTTGCCACTTACTGTTGCATTCTGTGGTACTATATCCAACACACAGACCAATTTTGGAAACATATCTTCTACAAAGTGATCTCTTATCTAACACTAGCAGCTCACAACTATTCGTTGCTGGAAGCAAATTTTCAGCTTACCAAGCACAGCTTGTAGAACAGTTTGTGGTTTATTCTAGTCTTTGATTTGCTGATTGGTTGTGTTTATCATAAACTGCAAGGGGTTGTGAACTGCCATGCACTGAGGATCTTAATTTCTATTACTACAGCATCCAAATAACAGGGTGGCTTCAAAAGCCTGCTGTAAGGTGTAATCCACAGTCTAAGGCATTTCTACTCTATTGCTGAAGAAAATGTACCCATAAAAGTTTAAAGGTTTTAGGTAAAGTCTAACCACTGTAGAGGAAAGTATATAATAGGTTTACATACTTTTATATGGTAGGTGTGTTCATGCTCAGTAATATTTCTGATTCAGCCTCACATTTAGTATTGTTTCATGAACTGATCTCTGGACTCTCATGTAAGGAAAAGTACAGCTCCACCAAAGACACCCACAAGAGTTTTTTATGTGCTGAAGGGCCAGACAATGTTATTCTGTAATCAATACCAGGTATTAAAAAAAAAAAAAAAAAAAAAAAAAAAAAAAAAAAAAAAAAAAAAAATATCCAGAAACAGAAAGAAACAGGGAAAAGAGAGTACCTAGTGCCAAGAGAAATTGTACCAGCATAATCAACAGTCAGTAAAGAGTGTGTAGGTCATGGAGAGGAACTGCAAAATGTTTTGCACAGTTTCCAGTGCCAGCTGAGCAGCTACATATAAATGTCACTATGTTTCTATGCCTCAAAGATATTCTCCATTCATTGAAAGTGTAGAAGTGTCTCTGCCGATTAAGACAATGCAGATGTTCTGCATTATGTAGTTCATATTTTTAACAAGAGAATTGACATTTTGTGTAACAATGGTAAAATCTGACAAACATGCTGTTATAAGCTTTTTTTAAAAAAAAGTGTAGGGGGTGGGGAATCCACTATTCACACCCAGAGCAGGTCCATTATGTAAGATGAAGAAGGTTGATGATCTGTGGGAAAAAAACTCATCTCATAGTGATAATGGACTTCAATGTACTTTTGTACAGGGCCAAAGGAAAGGTCAGCAGTGGGCACACCACACTTCTAATGGCAACTTACATGGGTAGGTAGTGATAGGACAAGGGGAAATGGTTTCAAATTTTAACAATAATTTAAAAAAAAAACCAACAAGAAAACAAAACAAAACCTGTATGTATGGGGAAACTTAGATGGTGGGAAGGAATTCTTTATTCACAGGGTAGAGTGGTACTGGAACAGATTGCTCAGAAAAGTTGTGGATGCCCCACCCAAGGCCAGGTTGGATGTGGCTCTGAGCACCCTAATCTAGTGGGTGGCATTGCTGCCCATGGTGAACAGGGTTGGAACTAAATGATCTTTAAGGTCCCTTCCAACTCATACCACTCTATGATTACATGATAATGCTGAGGCTAACAAAGATCAATTCCCAAATTTTAGCACTGCTCATTCTTTGCAGGATTTTGTCATGAATAGTTTAATCATGCCTTGAATTTTCAATCTGTTTAAAGGCATTAAATAGTTAATTAACATTATTAATTCTATTTGTTACAGCTCTTCAAAGCATGATTTCTGGCGATGGTAAACATTTAATTGCCTTTTATTGAATGGGTGTTCTATATAGATTTTTCAAATACTGACGACTAATAGATAACCGTGAAAATAAGTAGTAGAAAGTTACTTTTTTACTTTGAAAATGCCAGTTTCACAAAGTCTTGTGAGATTCCTGAAGGGCATAATTTTAATGCTGTGCATTCATCTAGCTAGTGTGATGAACTCCTGCTTGGCACAATCAGTGCTTAAATCTCAGCTTGGCACATGACAGCCATTAAAGATCTGGACCTTAACATCTCTGAACAGGACTTTGATGCCTGAGTCATGCAGGCATTTAAGCATTTCCAACTAAATCTTTTACTTTTGATAAAGATAGGCAAGCCTATAAAGCTCCCTCTTGGTCAATCCTGAGTAAGTAATCCCACTAGGTATATGAGGCGATTTGTGGAATTACTTCTATAACACACTGAGCCTCAAGGCTCAACAGATCATTGTGCCACAAGTGCTAGTTTCAGGGTCCCCTGCACATGTGAAGGAATTGAACTAATCATGCTGATGAAGAAGATGTGAGAGTGTGTGCCATTGTTCACCAGGAGAAGCGAGAGAAGATGGTACTTTGTAGTCTGGACCTCTGTTTTTACCCAGGAAAACACCTTTGAAGTTGCTTGAATAATCTGGAACCAGTGGTTTGCCAGAATGTCACTGTAGTTCCACAAGTGTCTGCAGACAACAGCCACAGTTTCTGCTCAGAAATTACAGGGCTGCATTAAAAGTAAAAATTAGCAACGTGA
>VWYO01018528.1:104084-160433 GCA_013400275.1 Rhadina sibilatrix
CGTGTCCGCTCCGGCTCCGGCTTCCCGGGACTCGCCATGAGCGGCGGTTCCGGTCGCTTACCGCCGCCCGCCGCCCTCTGCCCGCCGCCGCCCCTCCACGGGCCGAGCTTGCCGGAGGCGGGAGCACGGAGCCAGGGCCGGGGCAGCCCCGCCGGGCACGGCGCACCCCGCGGCGCCCCGGGCGCCAGAGCCCCGCCACCAGGTGAGCGGCAGAGGGGCCCCGGGGGACTGGGAGCGGGTGCGGGCGTCCCACCCCGGCTGGCAGCGCAGCCGGCCCGCAGGGCCGCGGAGTTTCCCTCCGCGGTGCCTGGGGTCCGTCCCCGGGTGGGGGNGTGCCGGGGGTCCGTCCCCGGGTGGGGGCCACAGGCGGGACGGGACAGGAGGGAGGGCAAACTCCCGCTGCTCTGAGCACGGCGAAGTGAATCGCGGCGGCGGCTGGCGGCAGGCCATGTGTCGCCCGGCCGGCAGCGAAGTGCTCGGGGCCGCCTTTGAGCCGGTGCCCGGCGCGGCGATGGCTCGTTCCCCGACGGTCGGTCGGGATGCGGCGGGGCGAAGCGCGGGCGGCCCGCAGTGCTGGTCATGCCCGCGCTGCCGCCGCCGGCGCTCCCCAGCCCCGCGCCCCTGCCCGCCGGTGCAGCCGCAGGGGTTGCGCTGTGCGGGGCACCGTGTGCGCTCGATCTCCCGCCTGCGTCTCATCACACTTCGATGTCCCCTGGGCAGCGTCGGGGCCTCGCCAGCTCTGCCGCCCTGCCTCTCTTGCGCAGCGACCGCCGGCCTTCTGCAGCCTGCCGGCTGCGCCCCGCTCCTGGAAGGATTTCTGTGTGTGTGTGAGTGTGTGTGTGTGAGAGAGAGAGGGGGCGATGTGTCCGTGTCCGTATCCGTGCCCGGAGCCAGGCTCCGCCCCTCGCAGCGGGCTGCTGGTAACTGCGGGAATTCACGGAGCACAGTGACGGGTCGTATCAAGTTCTTGCGTGGTGCTCCAAAATGCTGATTTCAAGTCTGGCTTCTGCCTTGTGAGACCCCCGTTGAGTGTCTTCGGGGCTCTCATCGTCAGTTCCACAGACGTGTTTTTGGATTTCCTGTTAGAAACCACCCCACAGCAGGGTCCCTCTGAGGAGCTGGTTTTGGACATGTGGTTCGTTCATCCTGAAGCTTCGATGTTTTCAGGACTGTGGTCCCAACATATGGGTTGGTGTGCTTGTTTATAGACAAACACAAGAGCCGCTTCCAAGGCTGTGCTGGAGTTTCCCACATGCTTATATTTAAACGCGTGTCTGTGTGGTTTTGGGATCAGGGCCTTGAATGTTTTCCTAAGCTGTTCTTTTGTGAATGGCAACCAGAATGAAGTTGTTTATGCATATGTGAAGTGACTAATTGGGAAGTGGTATGGGAGAAGGTCAGAAAACAAGACACTGTTCTTTGGGCCTGGAGGGTAAAGAAGAGAAGTGTCTAATTAAGTCTTTTCTTAGCATGTATTTTTAGTGGTGCTTATGTCTTGGGCACTTAGTTCGGTGATTTACCGGAGTCTGCGGTAAATGTGTTTTTACTGATAGAAATCTTGCTCTGAAATGAAGTAGCTTTTATAGACAAGCTCCTCTTGAAATTCTTAATTGACAACAGTAAGGATCACAGTGCAGAAAGTTGAGGGAGAACTTGAATGTTTACCTTTGCATTGTATTATATAGATTCAAAAGCAGTTTTTGCTGTGTCCTGAGACAACACAACACGTGGGGCAGATTATAATCTCCCAGGCCTTCCAAATAAAATATATAGGAGAAAAATATTTTTCCAGTATATACTCTTTGGAAATGAAGGTTTTATCTGATGAAGCTCTATTTAAACTTTTTGTTTTAAAATTGCACAGACATTCCTGGTATAGATGATAACCTTATCTTAAAGCCTGATCTCAAAACCTCTTCTAATCTTCTTAGGCTCTTAGCAATCCTATAGACAAATTGACCTAGTATGCTACTGTTGAGAGATAAAAGCTTTTGTATTTTCCATGATTTGGAAAGTCATGATGAAGCAAAGAACTATATCCTTTACCATATAATAAATTCATCACAGGCCTAGTGTGCAAAGACCTTAGTGTTGGATTAGGGAATATTGGACTTCGTATTCTCCAGAAAGTGGCTTTTTTGGGGTTTGTTCCGAGGTTTTGGTATTCACTAGCACAGATCCTGTGTTTAAAAGCCCGTAAAAGTCCTATAATTAATGGCAATTGCAATAACGAGAACGATTTTACTCAAAAGAGCCTTGTAGATGCCCAAATGGAAAGGTTAAGTTTTACACTATGCTTAACTCACAGTAGCAAGTGAATGCTTGTTGCTAGTCATTGTCTAAAAAATACGTAAAACATTTTCAGGTACTATGATATGAGATTCATCTTATAATTTTGAAATAGTGTCATAATTTACAGACAAGTCCAGGAGATTTCTAGATTGGGCATGAGGAGTGTCTATTTGCTTGCTTTTCTCCAAAGGAAAAGGCTCTTAATGAAGAGTCTTTTATAGTCAAGTATTTGTCACCAGAGGGAAAAACGATGAACCAAACTGAGGCATCATGGCCAAACTTGGATTGTTTTGCTGAGCATCTTCTTAGTTGTATTCTTGATCCTAATATATTAACTTTCAATAAGAACTTGTATTGTGATCTAATCTTCAAACATTGAGGGGCAGTGAAAATGCTGTGCTTTACATGCAAGGTTAAGAGACTGTTTGCTATGTCTTTTCTCCCAGCAGGAAAATGTTCAGTGATAGTTGGGTATCCTTTGGTATTGTTTGTTTGGGATTTTTTTCCAGTGTGTGTCAACAGAATGGAAAATCTCCATTCATGGCTGTCAAATGTGAAAGGATATTGGACTAGAAATGCTGTTGATTCTTTCTTTCATTTAGAAAATTGATCCTGATCTTAAAGGCATTTCACTGTCCATAAAGTATTTTGCCTCAGTTGGGGTACCTGCATCTCCTTGGTGAAAAAGAGTAACTCACCAGAGGAAAAGTTGTCATCTAGAAAACACGTGTCTTTAGTGGAAATTGCTAGGGTGGTGGGTTTTTTGTTTGTTTGTGGGGGCTTTGTTTGGTTTGGTTTGGTTTGTTTTGGTTTTTTAGGTCTGTATTGACATTCTCAGGTTTTGCAACATCTGCAAAGGAAAGATGGCTTTTGAAGGTAGTGCTGTATTTAAGACACGGTATTATGTCCCAAACTGGTGAAAACGGCTTTTCTCTTAAACATCTTTGTTACTCATATCAGCTCTTTGGGTGTCATCTGATGAACTTTGCTAAGTCTGCTTAATGCTGCTTTTTCTTCTTCTGTTGCTAAGTCTTTAGTTCCTTTAGTAATTTTTTAAGGTGCACACGAGGTTAAGTACTATGTTAAGAGGGGAAATGAAAGGTGCTTATTGTGGTAGATAACTGTATTTGTTCAATCTTTTAGTTTGGAGAAGCTGAAACTTCTGCTGAAAGGATTAGTGCCAGTTTTCAAGCCTAGTAGATTGTAGAATGTGAGGAGTTGGACTTCTTGTGAAGGTTATATGAGGTGTCAGTTGAGTGCAGTAGAAAGCTGAATTATTGGTGATTCTGCTTAATTCTGTATATGCTGAGCAGTCATAGTAGAATTGTATGTTCATATTGACACATATGAACTTTTGTGCTTTTAGCAGTTGTGCAGAGTTATACCATCTCAGTGCGGTATTTGTGGTTTTGATCTCCAAATGAAGAGCAGTTAATGTGGCTTTACAGTGAGAGTCATATTTAATTCTGGCATTCCTCGTGATAGACGCTAGTTTTTTTTATTTATGACGTGGTGATGCCTTCACAGCTTTATAACCATATAAAATAGAGTGAGATGGAAAGATAGATTCTTGGTGGGAACAAGTGAAGCATGTGCAGTGTGTGAAGACTTTTCAAGAGTTACAATTGATTTTGATAGGTTAAAGAAAAAATAAACAAAAACAAAACAACTTCACCAAAACCAGAAGCTATCTTTGGAGCATCTCCATTTTAATTTGGTGGGAGTGCGATATAAAGCAATGGCTTGATGGTACGTCTTCGTTAGAATTACCACAGTCTTGTCAAATCTGTTACTTTGCATGTTTGAACATAATCTGTTTTGGACACGAGATTGCAATTACCTTAAGCATACCCCATTACTTATAATGCTGGTATGTTAGTTTTGCTACTTTTGAATTATAAAGGAAGATAGGAGGCTTTGTTTTTTACATAAATTAGTTACACTTTGAATAGATTGTAGTAATTACAGGTTTAATGTTAATAGACATATAACAAACATTTTTTTCAAGAAGTTGGTTATAAGAGATAAGAGTTGCATATTTATTTGGGAAATAAATGCAAATGTATTTCCTTAACAATTATTTTCAGATAAGCTATATTCATTATAAGCCATGCTCTGTGACTATCACTTTTATGTTTTTATTTCACTTTTACCCTGTAGTATTTACAGGAACTGGAAATCATGATTTTATGGCCTGAAATGGTTCTTTGGAGGTGTGCCTTTTAGGTGCCAGCATTAGGACAGCTCAAGTGGATGCTACCAAGTGTTAATATACTGCCACACCCTGCCCCCAACATAAGTATTTAAGGATAGTGTGAGACTGAAACAAATCTATTTAAAAGAAAATATATAATACAAAATTAATATACAGTTTTTTTTGATTGTAGTTCATAGAGTATGAACAACTTGATCCTTGTCTAATCTGGCATATTTTAGGTCTAAAATGTGCAAAAGCATGGAAATTAAAAATTCAGACTATTCTCTAAAGTACAACTTTCAGTTTAATAATAGCAAGAAGACCAGAAATATGTCTTTAATTTGGAAATGCATGCTCTGCTTTGCAACATCTGCTTATGAAATAATCTAAATTATCCTTTTGGTCTAAGTCATCAAAATACTAAGCTTGAGAAATATATTTGCTTTGTCACAGAAAGGTTAAAATGAGAAAATGCTTTAAAGACTATTAATAAGCATGATTGAGAACATTGTAAATTCTTGGAAAAGCTGTGTTGAATTAAAAAATAATGGTGGGTTTGGAGTTTTTTCTTTGCTTTTTTATGTTTAGTTTTGCTGCTTATTTTTTCACCTACAAATTATCTTGGTAAAATGAAATCCACATACAGAATATTTTTGACCATTTTTTTTCTTTTTTTTCCCCTGAGAAAGGTAGGCTTTAAATCTTTTTCAACCAATAGCTTGCAAATTTTTCGTTAGTTCTTGCACCTTAGATATTTTAAACGATCTCATATGGCATCTGCTTCATCTTAGAAGTTCAAATGGAAATGTGTCATCTAAACATAAGAGTTGTAATTGTTAATGCGATGTAAGATGTGGATGGGTTAACAGGAAGGTAGGGTACCAGAATAAGAGAGAATGTTACAAATTTTTCAGTACCCTGGTTTTGGCTAGAATAGAGTTTATTTTCTTCCTGGCAGGCACTTTGGGCATCAGTCAGTGTGTGGTGACTGATGGTATTGTGCATCACTTCTTTCTCTTGGGTTTTATTCCTGGGTCACCCCTTTCTGCCCACCTCCTCTTCTCCCTATTCATTGTAATTATAATTATAA
Source organism: Rhadina sibilatrix (assembly GCA_013400275.1). NCBI lineage: Eukaryota > Metazoa > Chordata > Aves > Passeriformes > Phylloscopidae > Rhadina > Rhadina sibilatrix. Next base: position 109,664 of record VWYO01018528.1, read on the forward strand.
TACTGTATCATTACTGTTGTTTTAATATTTTACTTTATTTCAATTCCTAAACTGTTCTTATCTCAGTAGATGAGTTTTACCTGTCCTGATTCTCACTCACATCCCACTGTGAAGGGGGAGAGCTATGGAAAGCTGCTGCTGGTACGTAGTCAGGGTTAAATTATGGCACACTGAGAGCTCCCTTTACTTGAATATTTTAATAAGATAGTGCTGCATTTCCCCACCTTTGTTTTACGGGGTTTTGTTATGTTATACCTTATTTAGCACCTTTTCTTAACACCTTCTGGTTGCATTCTTCTATGCTTGTTCTAAATAATTTTTTTCTTGTTTGTGTATGTGAAGTACAGTAAATGCTTGGCTGGTATCCTCCATTCTTGAGAGGAAAAATACTCTTTTTCTTGTGCTTTGATGACTTAAAATAAAGCTTCCTTTAGGAATTTGCTTAATGTGTAATGTAGAGCAAAGGATGCATACTTCACTTAAGGAAAGATGGAGGAATTTTTTTTAAATAGTAAGTCATAGGTATTTTACAACTATTTTAAGCAACCAAGATATACTGTGTTTTCTGAGCTTCTGAAATGCACACACATGCTCTAAATGTTCTTTCTTAAAACACTTTTCCTTAGATGTTCTCAACGGAGAGCATGGCATCCCAGCTCTAAGCTCCTCAGCTGCTGTTCCCATTATCCCAGGCACTGCGTTTGGGTTGAGTCTCTGCATCATGACTCTTATGCAAGCCCTTTGCCACCATGATGTATAAAAAAGTAATATCTTTTATCAGTCTCCTGGTGTAAAGATGTTTCTCTAATGTCTTTTGTAATGACTGGGGTTCTGCATCCAGACAAATAATTTGCCACATTGTCTGGCAGCTGGTGTGGTTTTCTTGAACATGGGCTGTTGTAACAACCAGCCTTCATTGTAGTATTTCAAAGCTCACATCGCTAAGCATTTGAGCTTGGTCACCAACTTCTAGGGCATTCCCAAATGGGAAATTAAAATATTACAGGAAACATACTCCAGCATTTCAATTACAAAAACCAAATTAGACCAACCCCCTTCCAAACAACAACAGCAACAACAACAAAAATTCCAGTAAAATAACCCCCTAAAAAACTTAAATAAGTCTTTCACTGAATTTCTGTTCTGTGCCAAGTACAGAACTGTAGCACAAGGGTGTGCAGCCAGTATCAGTGAAGAATATTGCTTAAATGGTTAGAGGGTGTTTATGATTGTTTCTGATCTCTTTTATGAACAGTGGAATTTCATTTCTTCCTGTAATACTTACCAGTCTCTACTTCCAAAAAAATGTTATTTGTGCTTGTGCACATTTTTCTGGAAGGAGGGTACGAGGAAGGTAGTGATGTTACAAATTTTCTGCCAGCCTGTGGAGAAGTAGGGTATGAATTCTGTGAATCTTATTAAAATACTTCTTAATCTGCATGCCTGGAAAATTCCCTGTTAGGAAGACTACCCTTAAGTAGTCTAAAAAAGCCATGCACTGTATTTGTTTGCATGACTTCTAGTTGTGTAAGAGCCAGAGGAACAGCTATTAAACCACGAAGTACAGCTACAAACATTAGCTGTGTGTATAGAACAGTTGTGTGTGTTGGGGAACACTTGGAACAGCTCCTGTGCTGTATGATCGAACCTGCACCACGGAACAGCAACATACAGTTTGGAAACATTTACTGCCTGTTTTTTCAGCACAGCTGAAAGTTATCTCCTCATCATCTTTTGCTGCCTGGCACCTAAGGTACGTTCAGGTTGCAGAGTGAAAATATTAGAGATTTGTGTTTACTTTTTGCTTGGGTTCTTGCTCTGTGAAGTTTTGGCTTTTAGGCACATGGATACTTTTGCCTTCATTAGGAGCCTGTGCAAATGTTTGCAGGATCTGGTGTTGTGGATTTTTTGCCTCCCTACCTACAAGTCAACATTTTAAAGTGATTTCTTGAATTTTACTTAAAAATTTGTGGTTTTAGTATGTGCAGGCTTTCTGTATGTATCTTTTCCTTGGCATCACTTTTTTTCCTGTTCATAAGTTGAAATGGCCCAAAGCCAAGCAGAGTAAGCAGTAGTTTTTGGGAAGAATTATCATGCAGATTTAGCAGTAGGATATTGAGCCTTTTGGCACAGAAACCCTCTGAGTCTGTAATTGTTGTGGTTTGTGTGTGTTTTTCAGCAAGTTTACGTAAAGTGTTTATGATATGATCTGAAAATTGTTTTTGCAACTTATTTTGGAGGTTGAGTACAGGCTACACTTCAGAGCTTCAGAAAAGCATTTTGATTTTTGGAGGCTTGGAAGTGAAAGCTTTTAGCCACCAGTGTGACAAGTGTCTTCATACTTAAGAAATATGTGATTATGCTTATAAAGATCAGCAAACTGAGGTACATACTGCAGGGACATATTTCAAGAAAATGAGAGTCAAGATGCATTTGATGTAGTTCATCATAAGGGCCTATTGAGTTGGACTGAAAAAGTGAATGAGGTAGAAAAATATTCTTTTCTTTACTAAAACTTAATTTAATTTTTAAAACATTGTCAGTCTCTTGTGCCCATAGGGTATTTATTCTGCTTTCATGCAGTGAGATACCAAAAAATATTACTAATGAAGAATTTGGACACTGAGGAAAAATAACTTAAAGGATTTGTTGCATTTTAGCAACTTTTTGTTTGATGAGACATTCTGAATGTGAAGGATTAGGGAAGAAAGTGGTAAATACGGTAGCTCCTGAGCTGCTGTTCCCATTATCCCAGGCACTGCGTTTGGGTTGAGTCTCTGCATCATGACTCTTATGCAAGCCCTTTGCCACCATGATGTATAAAAAAGTAATATCTTTTATCAGTCTCCTGTTGTAGTGACTAGGATTGTGTCACCTTACAAATCTGGAAAAAAAACAATTACAGAACAACATATCTCTCTGGTGGAGTAGTGATTCTCAGCTGTTTCACTGTTTACATTATATGGTGAGGACCAGTTAGTATGTTGGGGTGCATATGTATGTGCTATTCTCACGGACCTTGACAGCGTGGAAAATTTGGGACCTTATGACATTCAGCAAAGGCTGAGGCATGCACTGGGGCAGGAGAGTTATGTGCCACATGGGGGTTGAATGTGTGGGTAGCAGCCCCTGACCTGGTGGAGCTTGTTTGCTCAAGGGCAGCAAGCTTATGTAGGGGCTGGAGCATGGGACCTGTGAGGAGAGGTAGAGGACACCAGATTTGCACAGCATCATTGAAGAGATGGCCCAGGGGAGATCCCAGCTGAGAGATCCCAGTGGCCTCTATCCTCCTCTTATGGCAGATGAACAAAAGGTAGTGCCAGACTTTTGCATGCTGGTAGGGCTCGTCAGTGGGAGTTGGGCTCAGGCTGAAACACCTAAATATGTGGCAGATATTTTCAGGAAGAATCTTTCTTCACTCTGAAGCAGAGAACTGTGGACATTATGGACCTTGCGACTTTGGAAAGATTCAGAACTTTGCTAGGCAAGGCACTGCTTTGAATTGGCCTGGTCTGAGCAGGGACATTGAATTATCAGATATCTAGCAGACTCTTGCAGCCTGAAAAACTTTCTATTACTGAGTAGTGAGCATGTTACCTTTAGCCTGGGGATGCCTGCTTCAGACATTGCAAAAAGAGAAGGAATAGCAATTTGGGACTGGTTTGGTTGCACGAGGTCGGAAGTGATGGTGAGAACTCAGTTTGCTTCGGCATACAAGTGTCACTTCAGTCCTGTGAGACTGCTTTTTTTTCAGCCTTGATTTTTTCACATGCTTCCTCCCCACACACCCAAAAGTACCTTTTGTGATGGGTATTTAATGCTTCTAGGTAAAGCATCGATAGCTCTTTATATTTAAAGCAGAGCTACACTTCTGCCTCTCAGCCCTTCTTCCTGACTTACTTGCTGGTTTATGTACAGACTATTTTCATCTGACAGACAAAAGTATGCACTTCAGTTTTTACTTTTCAGTCCTAGAAGTATAGGGGATGTTGGGTCCTGTCTTTCCTGTCATACTTGGTACACTCTCAGAAAGTGACAGATAAATTAATTGAGAAATATGTTCAGCAGTGAGAGGGATTTTTTTTTTCCGAGCTTGGAGGGTATATAAAAAGATAAAAGTATATTCACTGATATATTCGTATTCTTTTTTGTTAGTCTTTACCAAGCCAGTGTTTCTAATATGATGACTCTACTAGTGTATACATTTTCTGTAGTATCTTTAAGGGGGAATGGTGCAAACAAGAATTCAGTCAATAATATAAAGTACATATAAACAGTAAATATAAACACAGCAAGAAGTAGGAAAAGACTGAAAAACTGTGGTATATGACCTCCTCAGGCTGCCTTCCCATGTAAAAGTGAAATTGGCATTCTTAAATAAAGCTGTCATACTTGTTCACTTAGTCCTGTTTCTCTGCAAATACCTTCAAACTTTTTACTGTTTTAAAAAGACTTCTGTAAATTACTGAGTAAGTATCAGATAAATTAGTTTGCTCTCTCAAGCAAACAGCTTGAAGGGATCTGATGCTGTTTTGTCTGAATTATTGATCCATGGGCACAGGTAGTTGTTGGGCAGTTGGACAGTATTTTGCTTCCAAAGAGCTGCAGTCCTCTGACAAGGACACAGGAGATAAAAGAGGACCTTGAGGGCTAGGGAAACCAAAGGAATTGGAGGGAATGAGAATTATAAGAATTTGAAGGCAAACTATGTTATTGTGTGAGAAAACATAAAGATACATTTCAACATTCCATGGACACAGATTTTCATTATTTCTGATGTTCATGTAACAACTTACTTCTTTTGAGGATCACTCTTAAGATATCCATGCCATAAAAGAGAATTTTCAAAGCCAGTGAATTGCCCATATTGTTATGGACTTGTTTACTGTGAATTAACTAAAGCATCATCTGTATATCTTGTTTGTGGGCTGTATGGAGGCTGTGTGGCAGGGTGGGTAGTGAAGCCAAACGAGGATGCCAGAACATTCTGGAGTTACTGAGTCTTCAGCTAAATTGGGGCAAAAGTGATTTTAAAGCATTTTAAAACAAAGAGTAGTGCCATTCATTTAATTTATTATTCTGTAGCATTTTTGTAACATTGCTGCATTACATCAAGATTTTATTTCCTATCAGGTACTTTTTGGATGCTGCATTTTCTGTTTTACACTGATGTCATAGAGGTAACTGTTTCTAGTAACTTATTTCTTCTGCACCTTTGTTTTTCTCCATTTTCTGCTGGTTTAGCCCCTCAGGTTTTTTTGGTCTCAGGTAGCAAGAGAGATAAAGAAGTAGTCTAATAATTTGAATAAGAAAGCAATTCATAGGAGATTGTTCTACCACTCTTACACTGTAAGAGAGCTTTGTTTTCAAGGCACTATATCTAGTTATGGTCTTCTATGTCTCTACGGATTTTCAAAATTGGGTTCATTGTCCAGAAAAGAGATGCCTGAATGGTTTCCACCTGGAGTGGTTTTAATTTTGATCTTCTAAAGATCTTAAATTTACACATTTTGAAGAAGAAATGTTATCTAAGGTTTATTGCATCTTTTTAAGAAGAAGGTCTAGTATAACCATGAAAGATCATATGATCTCTGTAGAGAGCAGTTGGTGAGAATAGTTTAATACTGCTTAGTACAGTTGGTATGACTGTTGAACATCTGTATGCTGACATGCTTTGATATTTATTATGCAGTATCTTTAGATTACTTATTAGGGATTGCCTGTGCTAGAAAGTTACGCTATGCTAACTCTATCCAAAGAGGCAAGGATGGTCTTCTAAGACATAAAAGTGATTTTCAGATGCTCATTCTGGGAGTTTGTCCTATTTTGAGAAACAGGGTAACTCATAATACTACCACTTTGGTCTGATAACCCTGTTGTTCTTGGATTGTAGACACAGTGCATCTGAAGAATTGTGGCTTACCAATACACTTGTGTGTTCTCTTATGTAGACCACCAGCTTACAGATGCTTGAAATTTCAAATTCCTAACAGCTATGTGTGGTACTGAAGAGAAATTTTCAGCCATGTTGGGGCCCACATGGTGCCTTTTTGGAGTGTGGGTGTCAGCTGCCTCTTCCTTGCAGTCAGTCCATGTGTTGAATTTAAGAGGTGATTTCCTGTAAAACATTTGTGTTCTAAGCCTTTACCTTGCTTTGCCTAACTCTTGCTGTCTCAGGTTTGCGCTCCTTGTGTTTAAAAATTTTGTACTCTTTTCAGCTCATTTGAGGAGTCATGCTGGAACCTCCTGGATTGTTCTTATGGCTGTGCAGACATTTTCCTTGCTTTTGCTACCTCCCAGGCCAATTAAGCTTGCCCTTTTGAAGGCCATTGCAGGAGGAACAATTTTCAAAGTGCAGAAAAAAACCCTTTGGTGGACTGAATTACACCTCTTGCAGATTATTATGTTCAGCATTCTTGTGACTACTGAAGCTTTTTATGTTATCATTGGAGCAGTGACATCAAAAGGGGAGAGCTATCACAAAGTCTTAAGAGAGGGGAAACCAGGACATGTTCTCCAGAGCTGCCCAGAGTCCTCAATGGAAAATACAACTAGCAGGCTGAGGTTGAAAAATCATGTCCTGGAAGACACATTTCTGGGACATGAAAATGATTCTCAGCACTGGTAAACAAAATGCTGTCTTGGTTCAACTGCTTGGATTCCTTGTGAGAGTTTTGTATGAACTGCAGAACTGGGTTCAGAACTTTCTTTTATGGTGTTACCCAGGAAGACATTTGCACATGAAGCAAGCTGCTATTGTTACGAATACATTACTTAAGAGAGAAGGGGAGGTGGACTTAATTTGTTTTATATATTAAGAAGAAATGTGGCAGTTTGATGTCCGGTTAAGTCTGAACTTGTGGAATTTTGCTCTGGCTATAGCATATTTTGTTTTGGAAAAACTCTGGGCAGTGAGAGCTAAAGTTCTAAATTTACTCACCTAAGCACTGCAGATGTTACTTTCCAGAAAGCATTGTGAAACAGAGCAGATGGAGGCAGGGTTTGAGGAACAGATTCGCTCTATTGTCTTTAGAAGTGTAGACATAATTCTCACCATCAACCACAAATAGTCATGCTTCAACTTTGCAGATCAAGTATCATGAAGGCAGAATTAATGTCTGATCTACTGGTTTGTGTTGATTTCACGCTTTATGCCTATGTTTAACAAGTAACGTGCTATTGTACTCTGAAATCTATATTTGTAAAGAGAAGGGCAAGAGACATTCTTCCAGAAGTCCAGTGGCTGATCTTCATTACTATAGAGAGGCTATTATAAGTCTTTGTTTTTCTTTAAAGATAACACAGAAGCTGTTGAAATTGAAAAGGGTAGCACGCTGAAAAAAAAAAAAATTGATGTATCTCAAGTCACAAGGTTGTTATTTATTCAAAGTCTCCTCTACATATATGTTTCTGTTGACTAGCCTCTATTTTTTCCATTGGCCATTACTCTATTAACATCCTGGTGATCTTAAAGAAGGTTTGAGAGTTCAAAACTGGAGATGATAATGCTGATGTTAAATCCTGTGTCTTAAATACTAACCTTTTTTCTTTTGACATGCATACTTAGAGTTTGTTTGCTTCTAGAGACAAACAGCACATGCATGTGGAAATCCTCACAGACAGACACACAAATTTAGATACCTCATGTATATAAACACTCATCTCTGTATCTCTCAAAAAGATCTGCCATTTGGTGGTGGTCACAGTCCTCTACTTCTAATTGCCTCAGTGCATTATGTAATATATATAAAATAGGTTTGCTGAAACTGGCTCTATGGTTTCCTAGAAGTATGTGTGTTGAATGCATTGTAAACTTACAGGTTGGGGGTTTTTTGCTGTTGTTGTGGTGTGGTGTTTTATTTTGGTTTTTTTTTTGTTGTTGTTGTTGTGGTGTGTTTTTTTTTTTTTTTTTTTTTTTTTTTTTTTTTTTTGTGAAACTTGTCTACAGTATGCCGTGGTACACCTAATGATTTCCTGTTGGGACTGAATGACCTAGCTACTTTGAAACTTCTCTTCCAGTTCTAAATGCCACTTACTGAGATCTTGTCTCCAGCTGAAATATGATTAAAAGAAAGTTGGACTGTATGTGTCTTTAAACCTGTGTATATACTTTTTGTGTAATTGTGGGAGCCCTGTGTTCTGGACTGGAGAAAGGTATGCCTTCATTAAGAGCAACAGTGGTAGTTTGTTCAGTTCTATAAAAATACTGGCGATAACAATCCCCATCAAAATAAGCTAGTGTCTTAAAATGACCATACAGCCTGGATATAACTGCAGTAACTTGTCTTCTTTCTCAAAGTTCTCATGTCAAAGAGCTATTTTGCTGCTAAGCTGCTAGACAAACAACTGAAAACTGCTGAGCTATGTGGATATGTCACAGGTATTGGCTGACGTGCATCTGTGTTGCTGCTTTTGCTTTCAGATATTACCATGAGTATCAGTTGGAGCACAAGGAGCTATGGTAGTAGGAGTGTTTGGGAGAGCTGGGTCTTGTTTACTTGAGAAAGGTAAGAGTGTGATGGGGTTGTGGGAATTCCTGATGGAACAGAGTGAGAATGGGTGGTAACTCGCCAGGCAAGATCACCCAGCAATGAGATACTTAACTTTACTAAGTCAAAGAGGATATCACAAGCTGAGAATTGGCAACTGCAGAGAAGGAAATACTAAATCCACTATTGCCTCTGTAGCATGTTGCTGAATTAAGAGACATGAAATGAATTCCAGAGCATAGTTCATTTGTGCAGAACATATAAAATGAGACAATATGGAAACTAAAGTAAAATTCAGTGGAGAATGGAGGTTATGTTGTGATGAGAACTTTGGCTGAATACAAGATGCTCACCAAAGCCACAGTAATCACTCACCTTCTTCATCTGGATGGTGAATAAAATGTAGGACAGAAGGTTCAGCAAGTGCAGTTACAGGCAAACCAAACTTGGTTCAGAGAAATTAATTTAATTAATTGTGAGTGAAAAGTCAGAGAAAGAATGAGAAATAAAAACAAACCTTAAAACATCTTTCCCCCACCCCTCCCTTCTTCCCATGTTCAACTTCAGCTCCAGACTTCTCTTCCTCTTTTATCTGAGTGGCTCAGGAAAATGCAGGGTGGGGGGCTTTGGTCAGTTTATCACACTTGTCTCTGCTGCTCCTCCCTCCTCATGTTCTTTCTCTGCTGTAGCATGAGGTCCCTCCCAACTTTTCCAGCATCAGTCCTTCCCATGGGCTGCAGTTCTTCAGGAACTGCCCTAGTATGTCTTCCAGCTACAGCCTCCTTCAGATGTGGAATCCTCTGTGGGCTGCAGGTGATATCTTCTGCACCATGGACCTCAGTGGGCTGCAGGGGGATAGCCTGCCTCATCATAGTCTTCAGCACAAGCTGCAGAAGAATTTCTTCTCCAGTGCCTGGAGCATCTCCTGCTCCCACCTTTTTCACTGACCTTGAGGTCTGCTTTGCTGCTGTTGTGCAGCAGTTTTTTTCCTTCTTAAATATGTTCTCTTACAGATGTCATCCACTGTGCTGTGACATGATATGTCACATGCTGTGACAGATCCGCTGTCACCAGTGGACTTGGCCTTGGCCCGTGGTGGTTCTGTTTTGGGGCTGGCTGCACTGGCTCTTGTACAGAGAGGAAGCTTCTGACATCATCTGACAGAGGTTATGTTATCTCTGTAGCCGGCCTCCAAAACCTTGCCACTCAAGATGGTCTGAAAAATATCTCTAATTATCCACATAAGTAAACAGTGCAGACAAACATTGCCTGTATGTCTGTGTTATCTGACCTTTGGCTATACAAAGATTTTGATGTCAAGATTTTTTCAAGCTCCAAGACAGTTGCTTGCAGAAGGAAACACAACTTCTTTCCATAGAGTGTCCTGGAGCAAGACAAATTTTATGACAAACTGGGTGAATACGCTAATGCAGGGAAGTAGAGTGAATTCAGGCTGTTGCATTTTTTGGTTTGTGACTGCTTATGTCTTAAACAGTTTGCTGCCTAGAAAAGTTCTATAGCTGAAAAGGGTAATGTAGTTGACCCTAAAGGCAGGTTTTTTTGGGTTTCACATCCTATAGCTTGCATTTAAAATTGAAAATGGACTGCATTGCAGCCATTCTATTGAAAAAAGAAGTATAAATGTACAGAAGGATCTAGACAAAGGCTGTCAATCCTACTAGATTACTCACTTGTCAGAAATAAAGATGCTGTTTGTACTTTTAAGTTTGCCATTGGGGAGAGGTCTGGAATTATTTTTAAAAAAATAAAATAATGAAATTCCAATTGAAATGCTAAACCACAACTTTTTTATATAGATAGAGATTTGTGTATCATGTCTTTTGCTTAGCTTTTCAGGGATTTCAGATTTTCAACTTTACCTTGGAGGCTTTCAGAAATTGGTGAAATTGTAGGGTTTTGTGGTCATGTTTTTGTTTATTTGTTTGTTTTGGGGAGGGTTTTTTTGTGTGTTGGCTCCCCCCACACACACCCCCCCCACATCAGAGAGAAAGCAACTGGAGAACTAACAAAGATCCAGAAATAATCCGGCTATATAAATGGAATGGAAACAGTAGTGTGCAGACTAATCTGTCATTTTCAGTAAAATCTACTTATGACTGACTTGCTGCTTTGCCATTTAACTGAAATTTCTGCACTTTTTCTGTTGTCTTTGTGAATTTGGTACCTAGATTTTTGAGCGTGTTTTTGCAACAATCTTTTATGAGGATCATGTCTAATACCTATCTTCTGGTAAAATGTCAGTGGCTGTGATGTTCAGAGTGAACTTCAGAAAGCAGTCACATCCATCACAAGGACGGAGGGAGCCTTGATAACGTATTTTCATGTAAGGACAGAGATCAGCAAGATTGTTGACAGGAATAGAGAGTAATAAACTTTACTCAGCAGCGAAACCAGGTTTCTGGAAGAGTGCATGGTTTTGTGAGTAAGGAGAAAAGGGAAATGACTTCTGGCCTCGTGCTTGCAAGGAAGTGCTCCTTTCCGAGTGGCACTTGGTTTGCAAACCAAGGAAAAACTGGTAGTTGTAAGCATTAGTTGGTTTTGCTGCAGGTGACTCATCTTGTATTTTGTACTGTGGTAAAAATGTGCCCATTTTTAGCCTTTCAAAATTGATGAGAGTCATCTGTATTGTTTGAAGAAAATTTTCTGATTTGTGTTTGAGGGGATCAGTTTTTCACTGGAATGAGTGGAGCCATTTTGTGAACTCTTTGGTAGATTGTCCCTCTGTGATGATTGTCCCTCTGTGAAGCTTTCACTGTGATGATGCACAGTCTCTTTAAAGAACACCATCAGAATCCATTGCTAAAAGTGTTTCAGTGTTTCTTTTTATTGAGTTTGATACTGTGGACCTTTGGGACAAAACAGAGGATTAAGGTGAAATCAATACATGCTGCAAGAGCTGGTTTGGTTTGTGGTGGTTTTTTGAGTGTTAGGCTGGCATTGGTTGCTTAAGGGAGATAAGGGCAACTTTGGTCTTTCCAGAGTTCATAAAACATTTGGCTTGTGCATGTGTGTTTTCTCTAATTCATGTCATGAAGCTCTGAATTAGGTGTCTACCCTTTAGCTATGTAGAAACAATTAGCTATGTAGAAACAATATAAGGAATATCCTAAAAACTGTGTTTCTAGGGGAATAACTTCATGTATTCTTAAGCTGCAGCTGGGAATAGCAGAAGTAGCTGCACATTATCACCTGGTTTCTGACCACATACTCCTAAAATGAATGCATGAAGTGTTGCAATTTAACACTAGCATTAGGTGTTAACTGAAGTAAACCACTTGTCCACATTCCCTGGGTGTTCTTACAGATATATACCCACAGTATATAGGAAATCTGGAAGTGGTTCCCTCATTGGTAGTGCTGCTATAACATAGGATCAAGAAAAGAAAGCTAAGAGATTGCACCCACTTCTTTTCTGCCTGTGTAGTAACTTCCAGGTGGTATTTGTTTCCTCCTTTCATCGTCCATTGTACCTATTACAATCCATTTTGATAGTCTTTAGAGAGCTACTAGGATATACACAGAAAATACAAGTGCTTTGTAAAATAAGTAAATAGTGATGGCATTGATTTTTTTATATTTTTGGCTCTTCAAAATTTTTTCCATGTGGAAGTAATGATAGAGATAGCATCAGTGATGAAAGTACATATACTTGCGAACTTGGGAGGAAGAGAAAAAGAGTAAACTTGTTTTTTCAGGAAGAAGAGTATATTTTCCATTGAATACAGTTCTACAGTAGTGTAAAGTGAATGAAAAAATTCACACCCATAATGGCCTCAATGTGCAGATATTTCTTTGAACTTTAACTTCACTTAGGTGATTCAGATTGTTTGTGAAGAGAACAGATTATGCACTCTGTAACTGCAATTTTGAGTAATCCTCACAAATCAGGGGACTGAAGCTAGAAATTTCTCACTTTAAGGTACTGATCCTTCCTGCCTGTCCCCAAATAATATTGCAAAGCATAAGCCTTCAGGCTGGTAAATGCTAACCTCAGGTGCTGAACATAATTTTTTACCTGACTCTGCTGTATGGTCTGCTCATGTAGCCCCAGTGCTTTCCTCCTGTATAGTACTAGTACAGGGTTCCTGCTTTTTGTCTGGTACTTGATTTGTTCAAGCAAATAGGATGTAAAGGCATGTAATTAATATTAGACTGCTTTTCTTTCCTATCAAGTGAAAAGCAGAAAACCTGAATTGCCCTTATCACCCAGAAGCATGTTATAATTTCACAGAAATGTATTAACCCTGTCATACGGAACTGAGCATTTGACTGCTCTTCCTCCCCCAGTGAACTGTTCATTAAAAACATTTTAGCATCACAGTTATTTTCAACTTACTCATTCTCATAAGCTTTTTAGTACAGTTGACATTTTTGAAGAGAAACAATTTCCTGTAAAAACTTAGCAAGTTTCCCATCATAAGATGTTGCTTCTGTTATGAAAATAATGTAGACACACTGGCAGTTAGACAAGCGAGGATCTGTGTCTAGAAATCCAAAGCATGGCTTAGTCATTTGATCCTAGGAGAAATAACATTAAATTAAAAGATTTATTAAGGCAAACTGCTGATACTTGAATTGTACAATCTGAATTGTGCTCTTCTCTCTCGAAGTGGCTCTTGAAAGAAGATCTGGACCTAGATCTATTAAGGGCATTAAGCAAGGCTTTCAGTGTTTCTGGGAGATTATATTGAGAGCACTTACTTTAGTTGCTGCTCTGCTCTGTGTTGGGCTCTCCTGAAAGGATATTTTGAAGATGTAATGACATCCCACAATTAGAAAAAGTGGAAATATTCTAGTATTAGACAGGTTGAGCTTGTGTCTGGCAGGAGTTCTCTCCAGTTCCATTTTTCTCACTCTTTGGTCTTGGCCACACATACTCTTGTTTATTTCCTTGATATTCAGATCCTCATTCCTAATATTTCTCTGTGTTCCAACTTGTCTTACCATCCATCACCTGTGGGTGTCTTGAGGAAGAAGAGAAACAAAACTGTCATTTCCTCCAGAATTCTTTCTTCTCTTTTGACTTCTGTAGCCCTAATGTTATCTGCTATTCTTCACTCTGATTTCAGTTTCCAGGCACCTGAGCCCAGAGGGGTCTGTCATGTGCTGAGTGTTGAGCAATCCAAAGAAATTCAGCCTTCCTTCAGTGCTTGTGTACTGGTAGAAATTGACAGCTGATGCTTGGTCAGGTTCCAGGAAAATCATAGGCTTGGTACTGGGCTTTTAAACCAGGAAACAACATGCCATGCTTTTTTCTTCATGGTGCAGAATCCTTTTACTTACATTGCTGTTGTGCTTGGAGAGGCTGTATTTTGCAAAGTGATGCAAATAGACGATGCAAAAAAAGAAAAACTGTAATCAAGCAGACTACTTACAGAGGGAGGAGAAAAGTGTCATATAGAATTTATCTGACCTGGGGTCAAGAATGTTCTTTTGGCCCGTTCAGGCACTTACCAGTCTGGCAGGAATTACTTGAGCTGTGAAAAACTGCTTGTCCCCAGTAACCACACAATGTCTATTAACGGGTTTCTTCTCCTGAAAAGGACTGCTGTCAATCCTGTTGATGGTGCCCTGTTCTGTCTTGCAGCTTTACTGATACCACACAGAAGTGCTGAAGAGTTTTCCAAAACCTGGAACTTGTCTACAGCTGGACTTAGCAGCCTGGAGGAATGTTTGTAGAAGATGAACAATGGCTTTTAGGGCAAATTGTTCTTGTTTTGTCAGATACTGGCTAGCCCTGAGCTGGTATCTGATAAATACAAGTCGATTGTACCTGTCCTGTCATATTACCAAGCTTCAAGAAGTCCTGGTCAGGGACTTCCAGAGGAGGAAGTTCTATCAGGTGTATTGTGTTCAGTGGGGTGGACCCTTTTTGAAGCACAGTGAGTGTTCTTCATCAACATTCTTTTTGGCAGTATTATACTCATTCAAGCAATTTAAAAGAGTCCAGGTCTGTATGCTGTCTTCCTGCTTTTCCCCACACCCATCTATTTAATCAGTGTTCTGTCACTAATTACACGTTCTTAAGAATGCAGTTATCAAGGTACTGGAAAACCCTGAGGTATTTTTCAGTCTTATTCTGTAGTCTTCTTCTGATTATTCTCAATGCAGAACTTCTGATAAAATTAACAGATGAACAAATAGAATGTTTCCATTTAAGGGGAGAAGGCAAAAGGAAGTTTTTGGTCCACGAGTGTAGCTGGGATGATCTTTCTCGTTGTGTGGACTCTTTTGTAGTTACTGGTACTGAATTTCATCAGTCACTTTGTTTGCTCTGCACTTGCTATTGTTAAATACTGTCCTAATTCTGTTGCCTATTTTTCTTCCATTTGACCCCAGGTCGTGCCTGTTGCTGATTTTAATAGACTAGAAAATGAGGATTGCTTTGAAACTGATTGCTTTGAAACTTTGAAGGCCTTGTCCATTAATTGCAGAACCATGTTAGACAGATGAGGATAAACCCTCCTTAGTTGAACAATTCCGCCCACACTTAATCAAGCTTATTTGCCTGTCTGTGGAGCTGGCTATGTCATATCTTCCACATTTACTTTACTGGCAGTGTGCTGCTCTGCTTGCTTCTGAATAGAGCATGTCCTGAGGATATTCTGGAAATGTGGAGGCTGTGCCCTGGCAATGGGAACAAAGATTGCACAGAGTAACTCCCTCTGATTTCAATCATGATTTTGTCTTCTTGGCCCTCCTTTCATCTCCTTGAAGGTATTTTTTGGCCCTCACCCTGCTTTTATTTATGAAGTTGCTTTAATGATTTTCCTCTTTAAAATGATAAGTAACTGGGTCAACAGCCTTGATTTTTAATTGCTATGAATAATTAGGAAGCTTTTATAGTAACCCATCACTGCTTCTTCAAGATGACTGAGCAAATCTCCTGATCTCTCCTTCCCCTGCTTTCTGGGAATGTGTTCACTCCACATTCCACTGCTGGGATTGCCTTTTTTTCCATGTCATTCCTCAGAGATATCTTAATAGAAAATCTTGCTGTTAAGCCAGAGTGTACAAAGCTGTAATTGCACTAGAGTGGGATGGAGTTTGGAAGATCTTACAAACCCCCACAAGTCTAGTGGTTTTCTTTGAGGAATGTTTCCAGCTGTTTTCTGTATTCCAGTTTGAGATTATGTTTTTGCACCTGCTTGAGAAGTGTGGGTTCTGTTCACTAGCTAAATCAACTTGTTGCTTCCTTGAAGTTAGCAATACCAAAAAGTATGTCTCATGTCTGCTTTGTTTGTGTTCTAATTAGAGAACAAAAAGCAGGTGGTAATTACACTGCAGGGTAAATAACTGTAAATAACTTTAAATTTCGTAAGTCAGATTTGAGCAATGCAATTGAGGAAAAATCTCCTGAATGTAACTGACTAGTAGCAGTATTACTACTACTATTAGTTACTACTAGTAAGTAGTTAGTAATACTACTAGCTGGTAGTAGTATACCTAGGACAGTCTCCCTGTTCTTAGAACTTTGTTTTTCAGAGGCAAAGTGAACTATGAGCTTATAAATATACTGAATTCTCATTGAGATAGTGTCAGAAAAGGATGGACTAAACTTGTACGGGCTTTTGCAGTAGTGGAAATGCTGGCGGCAGTATTCATATCTTGCCTCTGCAGTTGAGCTGCTGGGAAGAGAAAAGGCAAAAGGATTCACCCTGGGGAGTTGCTGTACTTAATGTGGCAGCCATGTCCTTCGTGTTTTCCAAATAAGCTTTGACTGGAGTTCTAAGCTTCTGATACATAACACCTGCTTGCTGTCCAACTGAAAAAATGAGTGAATATTTGAGTCTCCTGATGGATATGGAAGCTCAAGTGTTCTCGCTGGAAAGCATTAACACTTTCAATTAAAAAGACATATCTAGTGAAATGCACATTATCATTAGCATGCTACTTGGTCTAGATTATTGGCTAGATGTTGAACTTCATGTTGTCAGTCTTGTATTATTTCGCAATATGCCTAAGGTACAAAGGAGGATGAGTGAAATAATTTTTTAAAACTGCTGCAGTGAGAGAAAGGAATGTTTTGATCATTCTGTACATTTTGATCATTCTGCAGATGGAGTCATAGTAGCAAAGAATTGTTGCACATTTGGGGTTAAGAGAGAAAGAAGAATAAACAGTAAAAGCAATTATGTATGATACTGGACCATACGTTGCTTAAAGGATGAGCTTCCAAGAGTACTCAAAAAACTTGTGTCCTGTGGTTTAATTTCTACTACGTCCATGAAAACATAAGGTAACTCCCTGTTTCTCCATTCTGAGTTAGAGAAGACTGTTTAATGATCACAGTTCAGCTTCTTAGTATTCAGGTAGTTACCTGAAGCTTTTTCACTGCTGTTTTTCCATGTTTTTCTCCTGTGAGCAACATATGCAGCTTCTTGTCCCTGTACAGTCTTAAGTTTTAAAACATCTTCTATACGTTAGGAAACGGCAGGTTAAGTATTCTGATGTGTGATTATCCCAAAAATTATATGATATTTGTTATATAATATTATTGAACCATATACTTGTATGATTTTTTCATGTGAGATACACTTAGTGCTTTTTCCAGTTCCTCCTGTGTGAAAGCTCCTTCTGGGTAATTTCTTTTAGATGTTTTGCAAAATTGCCCTCCTTAACTTATATTATTTCCCTTGACCTTTTGCTTTCTCTTTCAGTATGTCTTTCCTGTAATCTTCAGAGATATTCTTCCCTGCCTGATTGCTGACTTTCATACATACATCCTGTTATGTAAACCTATGACTTCATGTTTTTAGGCTTAAGTGTCCTTTAGTTGCCTCTTCTCTAAGTTAAAATTTGCTGGGCTTTTTATGATATCTTTATATCCTGATCGTCCTTGCTCCGTTGCCACTGTGCTGTCTGCCAGCACAGACAGCAGAGTATAACCTGGTGCGTATGCCTTTGATTCTTGCTGCTGTGCATCTGCCTCCTTGACAGAATCAGCTCTTGTAGTCTTCACACCTCAGTCACTGAAAGCTGGTGAAGGAGAGAAGTACATTAATGTGGAACTGAAATATGCTATAAGTGTGTTGCTGCTACCAGCTTACTCTCTCCTAACCTTTTAAGCCTTGCTCTGGCATCCCCTTTGTAGCCTCCTGGTGGATGTGAATGTGGTAAGCTGTTACCCTCAGCTAGCCTAGCTTCAGGTTGCAGACTTTGTCTAGCACAGGTATGCTGCACGAATGCTAAGCAAATAAGCTCTTACAAAAACAAGTGCTCATCCCAATACCTTGATATTTAGCTTCATTAAGTGTACAGCTTTTTCATGTAGGGAGTGATTCAGAAAGCATATTAATTCTGGAAAGATTGTACAGTTGGTTTCTCTGTGCTTATTCATTTCTGTATCAAATACCATCATTTGGAGGGTATAAAGACTGTCCTGACTGTAAGCAGAATTTACATTGTACTTAGAACATCTTTGAATTCTTTCCTCATTTTGTCTAGTAATAAATAGTGAAAGCCAGGTCTCTGTCACTTATGTGTGACCTCACAACAAAATTTTGACAGTCTGAACTATTGCAATCAGTATTTGCAATAAATAGCACTCAACTCCCTTCTTTGTGCACTGCTGAAACTTAATCTTTTGTCTGTTCTCAGCATATGGTATCTTCAGGTTTTCTCTTTGAAGTTAATTAGACTTTTAAGTTTGGAAGAAACAGAATCTTTGATGCAAGAGTCCACCAATAAATCTATTTTTGTTGTGTTTTTTTTTTTTTTTTTTTTTTTTTTTTTTTTTTTTTTTTTTTTTTTTTTTTGGAAGAGAAGCATTTTTATTTAAAAAACTTAATTTGCTTATTTCCAGTAGTTAGTCCTTAGTTTTGATCTCTGTATTGTATTACAGTTTTTCAGATGAGAGCACAGATAGTGAACAGTGCTGTAATGAATTTCCTTAATATGAATAAATCATGCCATGGGTTTTATCACTTTGCTGGAAGAGCATTTGGATATAAATTCTGTGCCTAAAATGATAACATCTTTGGCGTTACATTCAGTTTGTTTTGTAGTCAGTTATGTAGGGTCCTCTGTGCTGCTCTTACTTAAACTTCACAGAAAGCAGCAAGCTGAAAAAAGGGAGCATTTTGTGGAAGGCCTTTAAAAGATTTCCAGGTTCTAATAAACAATTCTTGTTCAAGGCTTGTAGCCCTTCCTGTTTCTTGTCACATACATACCAGAATTAATTGATTGTGCATTGTTAAAATTGTGGATTTAGAACTTTTGCTTAGCAAGTTTCTCCCAAATTATGCCTTTTTTAGGAGGAAAAAAAGAGGGCATAGTCATTTTTAGTTCTTGCATTGAACTAAGTAAAGTTAGCTTTTAAATTGAGCGTGTTTTCTAAATTCATGGCTCTTGATTGTCTGAACGTAGTTGGGGAGCTAGCTGTTCTTTTGCTGTACATTTCTTTTCCTCTGGTATACTACCTCCTACTGAGGATAAAAATGTATTTTTATATTTTGATGTTGCAACTGAGGAGGTTGCAAATGCACATTGAAAAAAGAAAAAAAAAAAAAAAAAGAATTGATGGCTTTTCTTCCTTGTTCTCCAAGTAGACAGACAGCAGTATGATTTTATAATTTCATTTTCTTTGGCCTCAATATATTCTCACCCTAAATCAAGTGGACAATATATTATGTTCTTGCATGCTCATTTGTGTGTTGCATGCTATCTGGAGAAGTGGCTAAAACAGCTGAAATTTAAAGGGAAAAATAGTACTTGTATTCCCTTGTGTTACAACAACTCTATGGGATTCAGGATTAGAGGCAGTGAGCACAAACTGAAGCATAGGAACTTCCTTCTGAACATCAGGAAACGGAGAGAGGGCCTGCACTTCGGCAGCTCAGGGATACTCAGGGATACAAGTTGCTCAGGGAGATTTTGGAGGCTCCCAGATGTGAGATACTTATCTGGACAGTGTGCTGAGGAACCTGCTCTGGCTAGTCCAGCTTGAGGTTGGACAGGATGATGTTCTCCAGTGGTTCCCTTCCATTTCCAACCTCAGGTGTTCTGTGGTTCTGTGTTTCTTTGTGTTTTTTCACAGCAGACATGTTTCCATAGTAATCATCAATGATGGCAGATTATTTCTTCCACATTAAAAAAGCTGTCAACATTTTTCTCTGAAGCATGAAATGGGAAGTTCCTACCTTCAGAAAATGTTATCTTTCTTCAGAGGTGCTTTCTTTTCTAATACTTGAAGTGACTTTTGAGGCATTTCAAATAAAAACATTTTACCAGAAACTGATTTCTACTAACTTCAGAAGGTAAAAATCAAATATTTGTTAAGTGTCAGTTGTGGACTGTAGATGAAAGTCAGTTTAGGTAGAGTATCCCAATTTCTGTTTTACTGAAGGCATCTTCCCATAGTAAGGTCTTTGCAGGAGAGGGACACCTGAAACAAGTACAATAAAGCACTTGCACCTTAGTCATATATTAAATGACTAAAGGCAAATTTAAACTTTTTTTTCAGAATGTCAATTGTTGCTCTAATTTTGAAATTAAATAAATTGGCAGCTTTTCAGAGACCAGAAAAACAGTTTTCTGGTTGTCTTTTGTAACATATCAGATGTATATTACAAAGGAAAGGTGAGGGGTATTCTTTGAATGGCTTTAATTTAAACTTGTCATCCTGTTCATAACTTTTCATGTTCCTGAGGAGCATAAGGTCTTGAAAGCTTTGTCAGTAAGCAAGTGTAGTCTTAACTTGTAACCCACTAGAAAAATTCCCACTTCATGAAAAGAAGTGACATAAGGTTTCCTACAGTGAGAGTGAGAACTACTTCTCTGGGACAGCAGCAGCCCTCCAAGATTTAGCCGGCCCAAAAAAATCCCAAACAAAACAGACAAGCCCCCCTCCCTACCTCCCCCACCCCCCAAGAGCAAAAAAACCCTCGACCCCTGCCCCCCAAACAACAAACAAACAAAAAACCCCATCAAACCAATAAACAAACAAACAAAACCCCCACCACCAGACAAGCTGGCTTTATTGCAGAAACATCTTGTTTTGTTGTGAGAGTCTTTTTGAAGGCAAGGTTATATGCTTGTTTTCCCATTGAGAAGATAAGGTCTTAAAGCTCTTTAGTTTTATGTGTGGACAAAAGCAGATTTTAGGAAAGAAGAAAAAAGGAAAGGAGTTATTTGAAAAATGGTGTGTTTCTGATGAATCTCGGAAGTGAAAAATCCATATTCTGCCTCTGGAGTGCCAAACAGATGAGGTGGTCCAACCAAGGCACGCATTCAGATATGTCAGCAGTAAAAATTGCTGATAATTGAAAATCTGTTCATATGTTCTTTAGCTAAGTGCTGAGGTAGTACTTTACCTTGCAAGAACTTTCCCCCTTCATTATGAAAGAAAATCTGCCAGAAAAAAAAGCTCATGTCATTACAGAGTAATGTACAAGACAAAAAGATCTGTTGGGCGACTTTTACCAACTGTCACGTCTGCACATAGCTTTTGTTAAGTACCATGCGTATGAATTTTAGGTTTTAGCAGCAAAAATGATTTGGGGTAGGGGGGCAGGCTGGCAGGCTGTGAAGCAGTTTGCCATCTGGAGGTGGTATGAGCAGTCTGTTCACCAGAGCTTTCATGCAGGAATGAACTCTGGACATTTTTTCAGAGGACACTGGCAAGAGAACAGCTAGACGAAAGTGAAGCTCTTTAGAAAAATTACCTACATCACACCTTGTAACAGCAACATGGTTTCCAGCCATGGAGATCATTACAAATTCGTCCTGGGCTAGTAAAGATGGTGTTACTGAATAAGAACACTTTCTGTGTGCTGTGGAAATCCAGTGGTTGCTTCTGACCTGGTTGTTTTGTGGATTGTTGTCAGAAAATATTAGCTGGATGTCCTGTGTTTGTTAACTGGCCATTGCAGCTAATCTGTCTCTGAAAGTTGTTCAGAAAACATGAGGAGAAAACGGGACTTTTTGTTTGTATGGTTGTTGGGCTTCTGCTTCTTTGCTCCAACTTTCTAATATTATCTAACCTATGTAATCAAACATTGGTGAGGATAGGATTTATGTTAGAAGTAATCTAAAGCATTTTTTTCTTTTCAGAAATTGAATGTTTGTGTTTTGTAAAAGCTTTTTGAAGGTTTGCATCAAATGGCTACAGCAGAAATTGAGCAGACTGAAATGGTTCATCATTCTGTTGTACTACTGTTTTCTTTGGACTCTTTAACAAGATGCCACCGAAATTCTGCATCAACAGTTAAGGAATATTAGTTGGCTTTTGGGTAAACGGGAGCTCTAGCTGAGTGCACTGGCAGAGGCTTGACTGAGCTCACTTTAGACTGCATTTTTCCGGACCACAGGCTTGTCACATACATGATTCTTTGATTTGCCAGTAACAGTTTATGTTTCTAATGGCCAGTATCCTCCTTTGCGTGGTAGATTCATTGACAGATTTATCAAGCTGTGGAATTGCCAGCAGTCCTGTAGGTTTTTACTGCCCAACACAGCTGTTGTGCAGTGACTGACCACTGCCATGGAATAGCAGCTTTCAGTACTGCCTTTTATATTTAAAGGAATATATATATTCCTTTTTTTATATATATATATAAAGGAATATATAAAGAAATAAATTTAAAATTTATATTTAAAGGAATTTAAAGGAAGTTAGATCTGTTACTTGTACAGCATTTTATCTTTACCTATACAAACTCTACTTCTTTCAGTGCATTTTATTAGAAAATGTTAGTCTAATATCTGCAATATGAGGTGTTGGTGAACATGAAAAACACCAGTATGGGTTGCATTACTATAGAGATGCTTCTGATACTAGTCTGTGTCTGGGAAAAGCCTTTTATAATGCTCTGAATTTTTGTCAAAGTGAAAGAGATTCTCCAAACAACCTAGGGGTGCCAGTTTAGCAGTAAGACACAAGCACAGAAATTATTGGTGTTCCCCCAAAGGTAAAATGGAACTCATTGAAACCATCATGAACTCATCATCAAAAGCAAATGATCCAAATGATTTTGACTAACTGGCAGATTCCAGTTTAAATAATACTGAGTTTTCCTAGCTTGCTCTACTTCTAACCCTCAAATTATGCTTCATATTTTCTTGTTGTTAATGCCTTTCTGCTTTCCATCAGTCCAAAGCTGACTTCAATAACTGACTTCCATTGTCCCTCAAATAACATGTGGGGCTTTCTTTTAGTGTCAGGTGCACTGTTTTGCAACTCTTAAAGCTTTTGGATTTTTTGTTGAAGTCCTTCTCTCTCTCCCTCCTCCCCCTCTGGCCTTCCCCTTCCCAGATTACTGTTTTCTACTTGGCAGAAAACAGGAAAAATGTTTTCAGTTGTCATTCAAATCTTAGCTAAGTGAACTCTCCTGAAGCTGGTAACTATCCCATGGGTTTGTATGTAATTTTGAATACTGGAATGGTGTAACTTTGTATATTGTTCTTCTTGATTAGAAGTCTTGTTTTTTATTATCAGTATGCCCTATGAGGAAAAAACAGATTTAAAAGAAACATCCCTGGAAGTTTGAAGAAGCTGAGCTCAATCATATGTCTTTTTCAAAATTGTTTAAAAGTTAAGTATACTTCACAGTAGCTATGTAAATCAAAACTGTTGATTTTTCATTGGAGACCATGCAAACCAAAAACCAGAAGAGATTAAGTGCATGTTTATTGTACCAGTCTTGGCTTGTACAGTGAGTTCTCGCTCATTACAGAGCAGTTAAATAAGCAACTTACCTGGGATTGTAGACCTGTTGGTAAGCTCTAGTACTTCATTAGACAGTTTTAAATACTCACAAAGTTGCTCCATAAAGCAACTTGCGTTACTTTAAGCCCTACATTCTAGATGTGTGCAGTGCAAGAGGGGATTAAATTACTGAACCCTGCTGTCCAGTGCTGTGAATTCCTTCCCTTGCAATGTCTGCTGGCCAAAAGCAAGCATTCACTCTTCTTAATGCAGATGGGAAAACTAAAGCAGAGCAAGATCATATTAAAGGTCTTGGCATGACACACCAAGAGAAGATATAAACCCTGCAATACCAACAAATGTGGATTCTGAGAAATTGTCAGAGGAACTGACTTAGAAGTTACAAGGCAGTGTTGGGGAGTCTCCTTAGCAATTTTTTTTTTTACTATTATTTATGTATTACAAGTTTACTTATATGATCAGACAAGTCTCATAAAACATTTACAACTTTCCTTTCACCTTGGCTGCAGAATGAATATGTTCTCTTCCTGTGATACAGATCTTTAATTAGTTAAGAAAAGAAACAGAACTGCACAGTATTCCCCATTTTGAAAGAAGTAGACTACATTGTTCTAAGCGGGATAAAGTCTCTTGGAAGCCATTTCTGGGTACATTAGGTAGGAGGTTTCACCAACCTGATTGTCTTCTGTGGTGAAATGACAAGATCTGTGAATGATAGGCGAGTAGAGGCTGTCATCTGCCTTGATTCTTAGCAAGGCTTTTGCTGTGGTCTCCCATGGCATCCTTGCATTCAAGTTGGGATGGTAAAGTCTGGATGAATGAAAAACTACTAGATGAGAGTAACAAAGATGGTGAAGGTCCTTGAAGGAAGCTGTGTGAAGAATGGCCAAGGTCACTTGGTCTGTTCAGACTGAAGAAAAGAAGACTGAGGGGAGACCTCACTGGAGTTAAAAATTCCTTATGAGGGGAAGAGGCGGGGTGGACACTGATAATCTCCCTGTAGTGACCAGTGACAGAACCCAAGGGAATGGCCTGAAGTTGTGTCAGGGGAGGTTTAGGTTGGAAATTAGGAGAAATTTCTTCACCCAGAGGGTGAGTTGGGCAATGGCTCCCAGTGAAGTGGTCACCGCACCAAGCCTGAGAGAGTTCAGGAAACATTTGGACCATGCTCTTGGGCACGTGGAGTGACTCTTGAGGATGCCCTGTACAGGGCCAGGAGTTGGACTTAATGATCCTGATTTGATTCTTCCCAAATCAGCATATTCTATGACTCTTTGATCTGTGATTCTGTGTGTGAAAAACTGGTTAGATGTTTGAGCTGGGAAGGTAGTAGTTAGTGGGTAATACTACTGGCCTCCAGATAGTAATATAACAAGTATCTGTTCTGAAATCTGTTTCATGTCTTCACATCTCTTTGTTCAGCTGTTGATCATGCACATCATTAAGATCTATGAATGAATCCAGTCTGGGTTTGCAGTTTATACACTTGAAGTAAGGGCTGCCATCCAGAACAGTCTAGACAGGCTAGAAGAGTGGACCCACAAGCATGTTGTTTAATTGAACAGAGACATAGGCAGCAGGACATGCTGTTTCCTTCAGGCAGGAGCTGAGTGGTTGGGATATTGCTCTGCTGAAAAGCTCTTAGAGATCCTGGGTGACAGTGGCCACGTGAACAAAGAGTGTGCTTTGCAACTGATGAAAGCCACCAGCATCCTGTGCTGTATTAAGAGGAGCATAACCAGAAATCAGACCAAATGATTCCTCTTGACTTGTCACTTGTTAAATTGCACCTGGAATACTGCATCCACTTTTGATGCCCCAATATGAGGAAAAAAAATGATGCAGAACTGGACTGGACTGACCTCAGTAGAGAACTACGAAGCACCAAGGAATCTGGGGTGCTTGCACTCCCAGGTGAGGCTGAGGGACTGTTTGGCATGGAGAAAATGCAACTGTAGAGCAGGGATATGTGGTAATAGTCTGCCTACATCTATAAAAAAGTTGCCTAAAATACAGACACAGGCTCTGTACTTGGATATGCAGCAAGAGAATGAGTGATCATGAAGTGAATCAGATAGTATGTTGAATACCATAAACGATTTTCAACAATAGCTTTTTATGCTCTTTTTGGAAAATTTGTTATTATTTTTAATAATAGCATTTCAAACAGCGTTGTCCTTAAAGGGATGTGGCAAGCTTTAAAATACCACATTTGCTTGGGATAGTGTCGCTTTTTCTGGAGTAGACGACTTCCTTAGTTAGCCAAAAGTAAGCTCTGTCTTTGTACACGCATCAGAGAAGTGTTGATCTTGGAAGGCATGTTTTGAGATCATCTAGTCCAACCTCTCTGCTGAAGCAGGGTCATTTAGAACAGATTGGCCAGGACAATCCACTTGGACTTTTTTTTAATATCTCCAAATCCTGAAACTGATTTTAGGATAGATGCTGCTGTGAATTTTGATGTGGAGACAGGGCCTCTCTGTGACAGCAAAACTCATGTGGAAAAAAATTATTTAAGAGTCAAGTAGTCCAAATAAGTTCAGTCAGTGTTGTGAAAAAAACCCAAACAAAAACCCAACAAAACCTTACACCAAAAAAAAGCCCCTAAAAAAAATACCTCCTGAAGCAAACAACCAAAAATACCCCAGAACAAAACACAAACAAAACCCCCCAAATCAGCCAAATGACATCCCTTCCTGAATACATGTCACTTCTTCATGAAAAGAGCATGAGAAGGGGTAGCTTTTTTTCTCAAATTGCACTAATGTTAAGACTTTATATTTTACTCTTTCCAATTTGTTTTTAAGCATGTGTACCCTTTGTTGTGGTATATAGATAGATTGCAGATGTTGATTCTATGACCTTTACAAGTTGTATTTATTTGCACTATTTCTGTGAACTGTAATCATGAACTGTTATGTGTAACATTTAAAATGGGCAAGTTTAGAAAGCACTTGGGAGAGTTTGGAGTGTTTTTCCTAATCTGTTAACTTTAACTATGTGATGACAAATGATGTATGGAGTCTTCTTTTTTAATACTTTCATCTGCTTCCTCAAATCTTTTCTGATGATCTCTTTGTGTGTTTCTTTCATGTATCTTTTGAGCAAGAAGAATGGTGGTTTTTTGCTTATATGTACAGTTAGAAACTCACTCAGCAGCTGGTGTAGATGCCCAAATAAAACCTAATCATGTTTTTCACTGATTTTTCTCTAACTCCATAGCAAATTTGGCTATGTTTTGGCTAGTTTTTTTTAAATGGCTTGAATGTTCTGTCTTGAGGTATGATCAGGGAGTTTTAATAGCTGAAATACATTTTAACTGTTGAAAAGACAAGGACTCAAACCTCCTTGCTGTTTCTCTACCTACAGAGCTAATGAAATGTGTAGCTTTGTGCCTAACTCAGACAAAAGGGGCCCTGACCCTACTGTGCAGATCTCACTGACATTTCATGGGTTTGAAAAAGGAATTATAAAGAACTACAGTGTGCTTGAGTGCTGCCTGAGTTGTGTGTTAAGTGTGGGTGTCTCTGCAGGCCCATTTACTGATGTTATCAGCCTACCAACAGGTGCCTGGCAGCAGAGAGGCTGCTGCATGTGCACACAGCAGGGAGCATTGTGAGGGCTGTGAACCCCCTGGACCCTTTAATGGCAATTGCAGGAGGACATTTTTCACCCAAGGAAACTAAATAAATGTGACATAAAATTCTAAGTGGAGGCTGTGTATATTCCTACTTGAAGGTTATTGGGATGAGAAAAGAGAGTTTGAATTAGGTTATTCTTGATGTAGCATAAGAGAGTTGTAGAATAGCTTGAGTTGGAAGGATTCTCAAAGATGATGTAGTTCTAACCCTGCTGTGAGCAGAGACAACTTCCCCTAAACCAGATAGCTCAGAGCTCCATCCAGCTTGGCCTTGAACGGGGATGGGGCATCCACAAGTTTTCTGGGCAAACTGTGTCTCATCACCCTCACAGAAAAGAATTTTTTCCTAATATCTCATCTAAACCTGCTGTCTTTTAATTTCAAGGTGTTGCCCCTTGTTCTGTCATCCATCTGTCTTGAAGACTCCTTTCAGGTGCTGGAACACTGCAAACAGGTCACCCCTAAGCCTTCTCTTTTCCTGGCTGAACAATCCCAGTTCTCTCAGCCTTTCAGAAAGAAGTGTGACTATTTTGTTCTGGTTGTAGAAGGTAGAAGGAATTAGGGTGGGGTTTAGTAATAGTGCTGCATTCACTTTCTTTGTTTTATCTGTTTTGTGTATTAACATGTGAAGACATTTCTAGAACTGAATCCTCCAGAGAGAATCTTAGAAATAAAACCTGGTAACAAAGTTATTGTTACAGATTCAGGCTCATGAAACATCATGCTACATGGTCTTTTAGATTAGCAGTGGGAGACAAAACTACTGCAAGGTGCTGGTGTAGCTTTTTCAGTGGATTTCTACATCTGGACATAATCTGTCTGACTGCCCTTTGTTTGTCTGTATACAGCATTCAGTTGTGTTTCTGTCCTGTTTTAGCTGTGTCCTCATGATTCCTCGCTTACTTGGGAGCTGGGCATCTGTGTGTGTGCAGCTTTCAGTTTTGCTGTTCCTGCTGAGTAGAATACTGGTAAACTATACACTGAAGATGTCTTTGGATTGTCTTTGGCTAAGGGAAACTTGGAAGAAATGAAAACCTTTAAAAACAATTCTGAATGCTAGTGGCATTCAGATTGTGAAATTCCTGGCTAAAACAAATAACTAATCTGAAAATAGCCAAGCACTATCCATAGTGTTGTCCTTGAATGTTGTAGATAGTGGTTTCAGTCACCATATTAGTTAATTTTTGTAAGTGATTCTCTGCCTTTCCAAATAATTTGGAGTCATTTGGAAATATAGTTTAGCTTCTTTATAGAGTGGTTTTTACTAGCTAAAAGTTGGGTTAATTGTTAGGTTTCATGTCTTTATGAACCCCAGTAAAATCTTCTATTCAGTTTGTGATTTTATAATTGTACGTCAAACATTAGAATTAGAAATCATATTTAGGGTCAGCATGTCCTGCATGCAACAATACTTGTGTTTGTGTGTGTGAGATTTCCTGACATACACTTAATCACTGAAAAATGTGATTTATACACTGTAGTAGACAAGGCCTAACAGAAGTTCCATATGTTCCTGGGAAAGACCTTCCTATTTTTACTGGTATATAATTCTGTCATTCCTTTTCTATTTGGTTTAACATGTGGGGTATGTGGGAGTGTTGTCATTTTAAGGTTTGAATGTTAGCTGAGTTTCATTCAGCTTTTCTGGGGAGGGTAAGAATGGTTCATTGTACCTAGTCTACTGAAGCTGCAATACTCCAAGGTTTAGTTTTGTGTCTGGACATCCAGTTTATTGCTTTGATTAATACATCTATGCTGGATCTACTGTACTTCTAGTTTGTTTCTTTGGTGCTATGTATGATAACATGAGGGCCTTCATCTTGGACCTCCTTTTTCCCTTTATAATGATGAAAGGATTATTTGTGCTTGGTTTAAAAGGATAAGACATAAGAACTAAGAAAGTTTGTCAGCCTGATGAAGATACTTATTTTTGAAATGTTGCTGATGAAAAGCAGGTGTGGATGTGGTTTTCTTACATCTCAATTATTTCTTAAAGCAAAAAAAAACCCTACGTAATAGACCTCATTTGGTTTGCCTTCTACAAAATAACATCAGCTATGAAATCATATTATGTTTCAGAGACCTGTTTTCTGGCCGTTTTTAACCGTCATCTGCTTCACGTTAAAGCCACCATTGGTTGTGATATCTTTTCAATTTCTCTTGAGGCATGGGCTCACCCTGAAATTTACTCCTATTCTTTAGTGTGCATGTGGGGCAGAGTAAATTAGAGCATTTTTTTTTGTAGGAGCAGAGGAACCCATTTCAGTATTGAAATTCCTAATGTTTCATAAACTGTCCAAATGCACACACCTTAAAACAAGTTTCACACTATCAACAAGTGTGAAAATATATGTGCAAAATACCAAAAAATTTAACATGCATGTCACTGAAGTGCAGAAACAAAATATTTGGTCCTGCACCTTGTGCAGAGCCCCAACCCCAAATCCTTCTGCTTCTTTATCAGTTCCCAATCACCACCCTTTAGTGATTAAATACCTCTCAAAAGCAGTGTGCCGGTTGTCGTGACGTTGGGGTTGGTTTTCTGAAGTCCCGAGTCAGAAGGTCGGTGTGCACTGGAATTTGTCTGATTGAGCTCATTTGGTTGTAGTGGCCAGTCAATCTGGGCAAGGCACCCTGTCTGTTCCACTTGGGTTACCAAAAACTTCTTCCAACCACAGTCTCCTTTCCCAGTGTGCAGCACCAACTCACACAGCCAGGTGAGGTATTTCTACCTCTAATTCTGGTTTGTGCAAAGTAGGGAGCAGAGTCGTAGCCCACAAAAGGCTGATTCACCAATCATCAAAACTTTATGCCATTTGTACATTTTAACATAGCATCAGCATTCATTGCTTAGAGATTATATGAATTTCATTAATTAGTACTCAACCCCCTATTTGCCATGCTAATTACTCTGCAGGTGCAGTTCTTCCCTCTGTCTGACTCTGGGGTCTGTTTGGAGTAGGTGGTCACTGAGTTGGTGGTCCACTGCTGGAATTACCTCTCCCCCAATTACTGCTCAATCCTGACCTTACTCCTGGTGGCTCTCATCCAGACAGTCCATTCATCTTGGGATCTTCCCTTTTCCTTTAAATAAACACTAGCCAAGCATATAATGTTCACAATGCAAATACTTAATCATAAATGTCTAGCTACATCTACTGATGGACAACAACAACAAAATTGCGAGGCTGGCTTCAGATCTTGAGGGACTTGATACAAGATGTGCATATGCTTTTGTCTGCATTCTGAGATCTGCAGCTGGCCTCCATCCTGTGAAGTGGTGCAAGGGTATGTGTAGATGGGGTAGATGAGTTACTATATGAGGAATTATAGTGAGGACACAAAACATGCTTGAGGCTCTGTATACTCTGTGGGGATGGTGGGAAGCAAACTGTCCCAGCCTACTGTAATAACAGTGTAAGACCTGCTCCTGACTCTGCATACTTGGTCAGGGGAGGTGAGCTACCCTGACTTACCGCGGCATAGTCTTCTCATGCCTAATGTAGGATTACAAGGTTTTCTTACTCTTGAGTATACTAGGATATGTCTTTACATGTCACAGTTACTAGATAAATCATCTTTGTGTGCTTCGTTGTCCCATGAAGTCTGTGTGAGAGGGACAAAATACTAAACTTTACTTTTACTGCATAGCTTCTGCACTTACTCTGGCCTTTTTTGTTTCTTCCCCTCTCACGTTTACATTCAGCCTTTGAACAGTAAGGACAAAAAAGCAGCAACAAACAAATGAAAAATAAGCAACCATATGCTCACAGTAATTTTGAGAAGAGATGGTTGTTCAAGAGATTCATTCTCAGTTTTTCCTTTCTCAGAGTCAAGCCTCAAAGAGGCCTTGGTAGGAGGAGGAAAGAGACTTTAGAAAGGATATTGTACCACAGATTCTGTTACCTGAGCGTGGGTTTTCAATAAGTAGTTTTAAACCAGTATGATGCACAAGCAGAACAACATAGAGGTAGAATGAGAGAGCATCTGTGTGAAGCTGCAAATTGCTCAAAAGCTTTTAGTGAATGTTTCTGGACAATAATATTGTAATGAGGGAGCAGCTGGCATTTGTAGAATGCAAGCCTCTTCTATTTGAGGGGTGGTCTGTGTCAGAACATAAGGAGTGCTGTCATGCCATGCTTTGAAGCTTGGGAGGATGCTAGTGCTGAGGGG
This sequence comes from Rhadina sibilatrix, assembly GCA_013400275.1. Lineage (NCBI taxonomy): Eukaryota > Metazoa > Chordata > Aves > Passeriformes > Phylloscopidae > Rhadina > Rhadina sibilatrix. Next base: position 140,655 of record VWYO01018528.1, read on the forward strand.
ATCTCAGTTCCAGCTGAGCTCTTCAGAGCTACCTACAGCTCCCAGAGACAGTAATTTTCAAGAACACCTGCAAATATTCCTCTTTTTGAAAAAGAAGGCCCATTTTTTCTGTTTAAGAAAGTGTATTGGGGTTTGTATATTGGTGGATTTCAGTGGCAAAGATTGGCTTGCAATAATACTAACAGTTTGGCAGGAAGAGCAGTTTCTTTCCTAAAACCTTGAGACTTTTGTGAGCTTCCAATGGCGGCTTTTCTGTTGTTTTTACATAAAAATTGTGATAAACTTATTTCTCCAAAACTAATTTTTCTTGAAATTGTTCTCATTTATTTCATTGTTGTTTTGTCTGTTTGCTTAAAAAAGGTGTTCAAAGTGAATGTAAGCTTTGAGATCTGGATTAATACTTCCATAGTCAGCAATTAAGTGGAGGTTTCCAGTTGGAGTGTGTGCTTTTGACTCCTGTTCATCCTTCTCTCTCATCCCCCCTATATGTTGGTTATTTAATTGCTTTCAGCTACAGGTACTGATATGCATGAAACTCCATATTAACTTTAGCCTGTTGGCTAGTGATAGACTGAGGACTACAGGAGCAAATGCTGACTGTTCACACTCACCTTCCAGTTGTATGTTCAGAAAAATGCTCAGAAAACTCAATTGTTTCATGCTGTTTCTGCAGCTCCCCAATGACCTTTTGGCCTTCTCCCAAGACTGGTGTAACATTTGCTTTTCCCCAGTCATGAGGGACCTCCCCAACCTCCATGTTTTTTACATTACTTGAGATGTGAGAGAGAGGGGCCTTGTCATGGTATTGCCCATCTTTCAGTACCATTGGGTTCAGCAGGGTACTCATCCCATGGATTTGTATGGATCAAGTTACGTTACACAATTTCTAATTAAATCATCGAGTGATGGCCTTTCTTTGAACCTCCTTGAACCCTGTCTATGAGAATAGGAGCAGTTTCCAGGTTGAAAACAAAGAAGACATTGTGTACCTCTCTCTTATCTGTTCCTGGGTACACTAAATCACCTACTCCATTCAGTAGCTATCCCATGTTTTCAGAGGTCAGCCTTTTACTGTTCATGGAGCAGTAGAAACTCTTTGTGTTATCCATCTGATGCTTGCAGGTCTTACTTGCAGCTGAGCTTTGCCTTTCCTAATGCCATTCCTGTTTGCCCAGGCAATGTATCTAAATTCTTCCTTTGTAGCCCAACCTTGCTTTCACCTCCTGCATGCTGCCTTTTAACAATGGAGTTCCACCATGAGTTCTTTGGCTGGGCTGCTCTTCTGATGTGTGTACTTGAGTACAGGGCTGGACTGTTCCTGTGCTTGGAGAATGTTCTTTGACCTACTTGCTTTCTTGTGATCCTTTACCCATCATTGGAGTGAAAACATGGCAGCTTTCAGTGGGATCATACCTACCATTGCTTTCCAAAAGTCCATGGTCTGTATTCTACTGCTCACCCTCCTCTCTGTCCCCACGGTTTAGAATTCCCCTATGTCATGGTCATTACCACTGAGGCTGCCAGTGATTTTTGTATCCTTCCTTGGTACTTCCCAGCTAGCAAATCACAGATGTGCTTAGCTGTACATCAGCCCAGGTTAGCCTGTCCAGTATCTGTATTAAGGAGATACTCTCTATGGAAGTTCTGTTCTATGCTATGCTATGCTATGCTACGCTACCCTATTTCTATTTCTATTTCTATTTCTATTTCTATTTCTATTTCTATTTCTATTTCTATTTCTATTTCTATTTCTATTTCTATTTCTATTTCTATTTCTATTCTTTTTAGTGTGTGTCCCCACCTGCTCTGTTGGTTTTTTCAAGGAGATGTCAAAGAGATTAAAATCATTCATGATAACCAAGTTTGTGATCAAAAGCAATCCTCAAGTTGTTTAGGGTGCTCTGTCTATGTGGGAGGTCCATAGAAAAATCTTTTGTCCTGATGCCACATTTCCTGACATCTTTTCTGATATGGATCCACAAACCCTCACCCACCTGTTGTCTCCTAAAAGAGCTCCATATATCTAAACTGATCTTTTGCATAAAGGCACACTTCATCTTCCCTGTCTGCATTTTCTGAAGAGCATCTGTTTGTCTGTCACAGCTCTGTCATTCCTGCCATAATCTCAGTTATTCCAGTCACGTTGTGTGGTGACTGGATGCAGAGCCCTTGTTCCTCCTCCTGTGTGTTTTCAGACTGCATGTATTGCATATACACTTCAGACAGGGGCCCCTTCAGCCTGTGATGTTGCTGCTTAAGTGCCTCTTGTTCTTGTCACTCATGGTCCTTTATTCTTTCTACTGCTACTCCCCAGTTCTTCACTTATCTGTAAGTCTCCCTTTCTAGTTGGAGATGATGTGAGTTTGTAAGTAACTTAGCTGGTAAAAATTGATGTATTGCTTTGATTGATGCTGCTGTGCAAGGAAGTTAAGTGGAAAGCATAATATCCATTCACACGTGCTATTTTCTGCCCATTGCAAACACTGATCCTTCCCTTGTCAAAATCTTGTGTGTTGGTTTGTGGAATTTTTGGGTTGTTCGATGGTTTTGCTTTTTTTTTTTTTTTTTTTTTAAAGATTGTTCAAGAAAAGGAAGAGAGTAAAAGGAAGATAATTTGGTGACAAACTTCAAATCTTAAAATAGAATTAACAGTTTCACGAAATGTGTTAAAATCTGTTCCTATTATTAGGCTTGTATTAGAGATTGCTGCTCATACTATAACCTCTTCTGTGGCAGAATTATTCACTTCACAGTGAAAATATACTGCAGGCAGTAGAATTTGGCATTCCTGGCCAGAGCCCAAGTAAATGCTACTGTTTGGTTTCTTTGTTCCTTTTTTAATTAAAAAACATAATTTCATTTTGATTTGAAAGACCCTGAGTAGTGGAGGTTTTGTGGATTTGGTTGGTGTTTATAGTTCCTGCAGCTATATTCTGTATATAAAATGCTGGGTAATTAATAATATGATCTTATTTGTTTCCATTATATGTACACAGTGTTAAAATTGTACTTGAATGTTTACTGTTAACTAACAGTAAAGCTTATGTCGAGAATGTATAAGGGGCTTTTTTTTTTTAATATCCATTTGAATATATTTTAATGCTTCCCTATAAACACACAAACACGGAAACAGACCATGCACACACAGTTTGTTGTAGCTGGAAAAACAGAGCTATGACTTTGGCAACTTCAGTTTGCATATGAATGCTCTCAACTGATTCCAGTGAAACTGGTAGCATAGCTTAGCCTTCCTGGGCTGCATCTCCTACCAACTGAGTGTATGCATATTTCTGATTGTTCTTCATTCTTTTCAGTTCTTGCTGCAGACATTGTGCAGTGACCCAGTGATTTGAGCAGGTGATTAAAAGGAAGTCTCTGTGAATTACTTTGTGAGAGGGTGTTCTTCAGAGAAGTCTATTCAGCAGATGTTTACTGTATAATGGTAGGTAGTTCTGCATCAAGTTCTAGTTTTGTTTGCTAGCTTCTACCATTTTGGAGAAGTGCAGGTGAACCTTTTGTATTCATAAGTGGCCTTCAGAGCATAGGTTCTGGAGAGAAAGCTGGAGTAGGATTATAAACAATACTTTGTTTTGTAGTGAGTTGTGGGGGTGTTATATGACAGAGTTTAGCTAGAATGAGTTTGCTGGTGTGATGAGGAAACCAAGGTTTACACCTCTGAGGCAGTTTATATTGGCAAAAGCATATTCTGCTGGGAAAAACTGCCTCAGTCTCATAAATAAAAATTATCTTTAACCTAGGTTTGCTTTTGAACCTAAGTAGGGTATATTATTTTTTTTTAATAATGTTCATATTTATGTGGGTTGCCTTGGCTTTTTAAAGCTGATGGTAAAGTAATACAACTAAAATTTGTGTCCCACTGTGCACTGTTGAGGCAACTCACAGATTTTACAAACTATCTACCAGGCAGGTATAGTTACACACACACATTGAAAGAAATAAAAGCTTGAGCTCCTTCTGGTTCATTTAGGATTTTAGTTCACTTCTTTGGTAGCTGAAGGCACGTTGCTCTCAGCCTAATGTCTGATAAGCCCATCCAGTACAAACCATACTTATGGTTCTACTGGGTTTTAGTTACCTTGTAATGCCAGGTGGAACAGCACTGGGAAGGATTCACAAGCAAACCATGCGTTCCACATTTTTGTGAAAGAAACATTTGTGGCTTCTTGATTTTCTCTTCCTCTGTTTTTCCTAAGTACAGTGAAGTGAAAAGACTGTCATAATTACATCAAAGGACAGTTCTGCATTGGGAAACTTTTTTACTCAATTTCTCTAGATTATAGACTTAAAGTAGATGCAGTCCTTAGGATAGAGGGAAAAATACTTTATATACATCATGCTTTTGATGCTTAAAAATGAGCAATAGTTTAAGTTATTCTTTTTGTGCTACCCCTCTGTTTATAGTAGGGAGGCAAGGAGATGTACTTCTATTCATAGCAGAGAATTGCACAGTCCCAGCTTTGGTCAAAGTCACTCCTGATGAGACAATCTCTTTTACAATTGAGTTTGGTAGTGTTATGCCAGCTTTTGAGGTGATGCCCCTCTTGGTCAGTTGGTGACTTCTCAGCATGGAATTAAATGATGTCTGAGAACAGTGTGGATGCATGGAGAGTATTATTCCTAGTGTTGTGCCAGGAGTCACTAAGCAGGTCTGTTGGAGATTGATCAGGGAAGATAGCTGCAAGATCCTGGACTTCCAGTGCACATTCTTGGTCAGAGAACTCTCTCCTCATTGTATAGGACCCAGACTGCTTCTACCGATGGCTGTAGAAGTTACAAAGTAGCAAAGCACGAGTGTGGTGCCTGGCCATGAATGTATGTACTTTTGGATAGACAAGCTGTACGAGAGGAGGCTCGTAATTGGAAGGCATCTCAAATGTCATGCATCTGTGGGTTAAATATTTGATACAGTTAACAGTTCAAACATTTTTACAGGAGCATTTTTAATAATCATCCTGTAGTTATTTAAAAATAATTTATATTGTGGTTTCATAATTGTTCCATTTAAAGGTCTTTTGTTTATCTGTAATAGTGCTTCCAGCAGCCACCCAACCCCAGTAACAAGTTAGCTTTACATTTCAGAGAAACATTCTACTTGGGTTTTGCAACTTCATACCTTGAAAACAAATGCTGTTGTAGATCATGATATGATGTCCCTTGCTTTGTTGTTGGTTTTACTTAGCATATGTTTAAGCTAGTGTGCCTTACATCTTGCTTCTTTTGAATTCATAAAGATTGTGCATGCTTTCTGTTCACCTTTAATATAGGGGGTGAAAAGCCTGAAGCAAAACCCACAGGCCACCACAAAAATGCCTTCATAGGGAAACTGAGTTAGGTTAGTTTTAATTAATTTAAATTGCCAGTTGGGATACTTCTTTGATTTATGGTTTTCAATTTAACTTTGGAGCATTTAGCTAGAGAAAACTTGAAAGTTGCTAGTCAGTAAGTGTATTTCCTTTTGAACATACATTTGAAGTCTTATTTGCTAAATTTTGTAAGGAAAGAAGGTAACTTACAGGCACATTTAAGGAATTTATATAGCTGCACAATTTATTGGCTTCCTATGTTCTGTGTTTTAGGCTTTTGAAAAAGTGTATGGTTTACTTTGTTTTCCTTGATAAGATTAATTTTTATTTCTTAGTAGATGATGGGCTTCTGTTTAATAGAAATGTAAAATAAATTTAGACAACAAGCTGTTAAAACATTCTTGAAAGGTAGATATATTTCATCAGTATGCTGAAAATAAAGTGGCTTTGAGAAATCAGGAAAATGGAAAGAAAATTATTTGAGGGAGATGCAAATTTAAGATTTTTTTCTTGATATGTAGTATTTGTAGAACTAGTGATTTAGTATTCACTTGCACTTTGCCTTCTTTTTCCAATATGTAAAAATTAGAATGTTTCCTCCTGCAATTTGTAATAAATTTCCTAGCTTTGAATGAGCAAGCTATTAAACTCTTTTCAATGGGAAGAGAAACAAAAGGCATCAGCTTTTGAAAGAACACCCTAAACATCTCTGACTTCATTTCATTGGCGAAGAACTTCCTTCAGAGTCTTAACTGATCCTAAAAGTTCAAGACTAATGTTCACTCTCTGAAGTATTCTGTTACTTTTTGGTTTTTGTTCTAGACGACTTAGGTTTCAATTTCAAGTACATCTGAAAATAGCTTTCATTAAGTTTAAATACAGTATCTTAATTTAAACTTAAGTATTTTTACTTGCTGGTTTCTGATATTCAAAGACTCTTCTTCCTTGGCTCAGGGATTGTACTCAAAGTTGTGCATACAATTTTTATACTGGTCCATCATGATTTCTTTTTGCACAATTTATTACTGTGGCATTTCATTGTTCTGCATTTTTTGTCCTTTGTTATGAAAGGGTTTGACACAGGAGTGCACTTCTGAGAACTTCTCAGTAATCTTACCTTTTAAAATACATTCAGTATTTTAAAAGGTAAGATTATTGAGAAGTAGAATGTACCATCCAAAACTGTGTGGACCTCCAGATGGAAGAATCTTTCTGTATATGTATTCTGTATGCTTTGAATTAACAAGAAACTGCCTGTATGCTGCATATTTTGTAGTGCCCTTGGTATTACCAATCCTGTTAGTTTTGATGTTGGTCACGTTAGGGTATTTGATTCCAAATATTTAACATATACAGGTGGGTGCAATCCAGCTTGCGTTGCTTGAATAGATACTTGGTAGAAGGTAAATTGCCTTTCTGATGGATATTACCTGCCGTGATTTCAGATTAGAATGTTAGTTGGAGCTAATTTTGTTAATGCACTCTTCCCAAGAAAAAAGGGTTCTTTCCTGTTGAGAACCTTAGATGAGTTTTGGAAAATGCAAGGGTTATCAGCAGTGAAAAACTGAATGGAGTTTAAGTTAGTTGTGAAATGTAGAGGACTAAGAATAGTTCACTTATTGCAAATTTATGGGGAATGAATCTGTCACTCTTCACTTTTCAACACCAACCACATGCAACCTGTAGGTCCACGGTCCCAGAGCTATTGTTGGTTGTGAGCTGATAGGCTGTGCCAAAAGGAGGAGAAATGAAGCGCTATCTTCTGTGCTCTCTCCAGACACAATTGCTATTGACCAGTACTGTGACAAGATTATCCATTTGTTCTGAAGTATCAAAGCTTCCAGAGTTTCTTTACTAGAGTTATTAATGTCTAACAAAGGTAAAATAAATGTAAACGTTTTTTCCTGTTTACAAACAAAACTCATTCCATGGCTGACAGGTTTCTAATCTGAGAGTTGAGTATGTACCAGGAAGAGTGCTTCTGCTAACTGTTAATGATCTTGCTAAGACCTGGTAGCCTATGGAATAAGGATAGACCAATTTCTCAGTTTTTAAAAGATAAAAGACAACATTGTGCAAAACTAATGACTGATTCAACCATACTGGAAAGTTGTCCTATTTGCCATACTCAATAGGGCAGTGCTTACACTGAAAAAGAAGCATATTTAACCCTGGAAGGTTTCTGCCTCTAACCTAGGGCATATGGTTGTTTTCAGAAGAATTTTTCTCTCTACTGGTATTGCAGGAGACACTAAAGGATTTTTCCTACGTTAAAGTCGAGCGGACTTCAGAAGATACATTCTGCAGTCTCCAGGGTCCAGGACAGAGCAAAATGCTTTTTAGCTCAGAGAAAATAAACTGTATGTTGGAAGTGATTTTGCCCCTCTTCTCTGCTCTTATGAGACCCCAGTGGGAATATGGCACCAAGTTCTGGGGACCTCAGTACACAAAAAGCATGGACCTGTTGAAACAAGTCCAGAGGAGGGCCACAAAAATGGTCAGAGGGCTGAAGCACCTCTCCTTTGAGGAGAGCCTGAGGGTTGGGGTTGCTCAGTCTGGAGGAGAGAAGTCTCTGGGAAGACCTTACTGTGACTTTTCAAAAGGAGATATAAAAGATGAACAGAGATTTACTGCCAAGACTTGTAGTGACAGGACAGGGAGCAAAGTTTTTAAATGTAAGGTTCTCAGAGAACTTCATTAAAAATTTTCTAGTTACCTAGTATGTTCCTCAGATTTGAAACTTGGCACAGGATTGGTCTCCTGATGCCAATGTTCTGATTTACTCTCCTTATGGATGTCCTTTTAAATTAAAGAACCTTTAAAACTCCAAATCATCAAAAAAATACCAGATTTCTGAAAGGCTGGAAACTGAAAGCAAGAAACCTGATGCTTTCTGCATACTTGATTTCTGGCTGAATAACTTCTAGTTTTACCTGTGGGTTATGCCTGTAATAACTGTCTCTCATATTTGCACCGAACTAAAGCTGGGGGTTATATACCCATGGATATCCTTCCTCAGGATAGCTGGTGTAGAAGAAAAAAGATTTTGAAAATGAGCATAGAGTGTAGACAAGGGCAAGTGGAATATAGGTGATGACAGGGACTAGGAGTTGTGGAGATGCCTAGGCATCTTGGGAAAGGAATATCAAGATCAGACAAAGTATACGGTAGTGGTTTTAAAAGCCAGAGTACAAAGAAAGGAGTTGTAAAGAATTCCCCATGACAGAATTAGCACAGAATTGTTATTCTATAAAGCTTAATGTAATTTACTTACTGAATGTTACTCCAGAAACTTAGAACCTGCTTTTTCAGAGAAACATTCAGCATTTGATGATATGTACATGTCAAATTTTCTTATTTTCTCAGAAGCTTTGTCTTATTGATGACAATTATAGTGCTGCTTGTGATAAACCAAATTGAGGTTCCTCAGAATGTTTCTCTCTTTGTAAAAGCTTTGTCAACTTGAGACAGGAGGCTTGTCAACTCTCCTCCAGAAAGGGAGGAAAACTGTGATACTGTGGATTTGAATTCTCTATTATAATTTATTACAAGCAACACTGGGTTAAAAGAGGTGTTCTGTTGATCTTTTGTTCTTCTCCTCCAAAGTAACGTCTACGTTATCATTGTAGCTTGATTTGTTCAAGGGACAGAAATATTACTGAACATTTAGTATGATTTCTCTGTGAATTTGGTGTGGTGTCTCTGACAGCTTTATACTCTGCGTGTATGAGAAAAAGACATAAAATGTTGATTGTTAACATGGTTTTCTTTGAAATAAGACTGGGTCAAATGCATACTAATTGGAACAAAACCAAGAAAGACAGGAAGAGAGAAGGTTATTTCATGGCCTGTCAAATATAAATTAACTTTTTCATTTTGTTGAGGCAAGTCACTCCTTACTGATTATTAATGTAAGTTGCAGTTGTAAGCACTTAATGGGTTCCAGGGAGGTGAGGGATATGGAGAACTCATACACAGTAACAGATCACTACTTAGATCTCACTTCTTTGGACTCTCTGTTGGAACAGTTTTGATTATATTCTGGTTTTCACATTTTATCCAATAAGCTGTCTTTAGAGAGAGCTTGGACTCTCTTGTTTGAAACAATTTCCTAGAGGTGGCTCAATCATGCACCTTTAACCATGCTTTCAGAATTGACTCTGTTTCAAACAGATGTTTGCAAGGTCAGTTCCTAAGTAGGAAATGCCTCTTTTTTACCCTTTGCTTTATGGTTAGATTGAATATGCAGTGAAAATAAAAGACAAAAGGATTAGTAATTGAGGTGCATTTAAAACTTTGTTTCTAGGATTCTACTGACATTAGACTTCATTGCTCTTTCCTGTCTATGTCAAAGACTACAAGAATTGGCCAATACCAACAATATTTTTACCACTCAAACATTCTCTTCTCCTAGTTTGGATGGGAGCTTTTATTAGAAAAACCTGATTAAAGCAAAAAAACCCAGCCAAACAATTACCACAGCCTTTGTGCAAATTAATGCTAGATTTGATGAATGATACCATAAAAAAAGGCAGGGAGCAACCAGACTTAAGGTTTAGAGTCAAAACTCTGCTTCTATGCCTGTTTGTATTTTTTTTTTTTGTGGTAATGATGACTGGTTTATGTTGGTAACAATAAATATAAGCCATAGAAAGCCCTTTATTCATTGCATCCAGAAAGTTTGTATAAGCAGTCTTTGATTCTTTTAGAGACTAAATGAGATTCTCAAGAAAAGATTAATTTCAAGATAATCAGTTTAATAATGTAGTTACAAATAGAGAAGAACAAATGGCTTAAAATTTCAGGTAGCTTTTGAAAAATAACTTATATTCAGGAGGCTCAGAAATTCAAGACAACTGATTCTTCAAAACTAGTAATTCAAATTCCTGTAAAGATGGAAATAGAACAGTGTAGAGGATATCTGTGTGATCTTTTATGCTTATACCAGGCCTTTAATGTAGTTGTGCTTGGTATTTGCATCTCTTGCTTCAACTCCCACACAGTGGTTGATGAAACTGAATTCCAGGACAAGATTAAAAGATTTTATCTTTCTTTAAGTGCTTTCTGGCTTGCCAGTTTTATCCTTTGTTCTACAATTGATTTATTTTCAGCAAAAGTCAACCTTGAGTTACTAAAATACCTGTTTTCTCTCCTTTTCTAGCTGTTTGCATATGCTTTATAGTAACTGTTTGGATGCCTTTTGGGCTTATGTTACTGCTGTTAGCCTCCTTTTGAAAGATGACAGGAGCAGGCAATAAGTTTCCTTCTTTCTAAGTAGATACTGAACTTCCTGGAGGAGAGGCTCCTTATGAAAAGGCACTCCTATATATTCACCCTCCAGTACTATTTTCTGTGGTGAGTTTCACCTTGCTCTTTGTAAATGAATGTTATCATTCTCTCTGGAATGATATTAAATATGCATTTGAAGGTGAAAGCATCCTTCACTAGACAACACCTGCACAGGAGCAATCCCAATGAAACAGCCTTCAGGGAACAGTAAGGAAACTGTGACTAACTACTAATACTAAGCAAAGCAGCCACAGGGACAAGACGCCACAAACTGGAGATGCGGTTCAGTTTCTTAGCAATAGGGTCCTTTTCTTGCAGAGTTTTAATGCAGAAAGGGAGTTTCCTTTTAGCTTGTTAATAAACTATTAATTGCTTTTGTTATGTATCAGAGATATCTCCAGTATAGGAGCTGTGAATCTTACTGTACACAGGGGAGAATAGAGTGGAAAATAAAACATTGCTTTAGTCTCTGTGTCTTAAAGCATCAAGCTTTGTGTCTCAAGTATTCTTTGTTAGATAGGTCTTTTAAGAGTCCTGCAGTGCAGCAGTTAAGAGGAAGTATGTTTTTGTGTTAGTTGCAGAGATACGTTTCAAGCTGCAACTAAAGTTTATGTCAGTTCTTCAGAAAATCACCTTAGAATGATTTTGCCATGAGAGAAGATCTGAAGAGACTGACTGCTTAGAGGGAGAGGAACTGGTGATTGTGTTGTTCATTTGGTTGAAATAACCCAACTGCCATGTCCAATCTCTTCATCTATATGTCTTGTCTGCAGCAGTGTGGAATTATCTGTAGAGTGTATGGGTAGATCATCCCTTAAGAAACATGTACTGGTTGTGGGACTAAGTCAGTTTTTGGAAAATTGTTCCCTTCCCCACACAAAGGTTGGCTTATATATTAGGTGTAATTTCTGTATGTCCTTAAGCTGTTGAGATGGTTCAGATTCATGTATCTAAAATCAATAATCCCACAGGCACTTTTGGCTTTCTTTTTGACATACCCTTAAAAAGAACGGCCCTGGAAATTACTGACTAGTCAGCCACACCTCTCTGCCCAGCAAGATCATGGAACAGATGTACTGGTAGCCATGTCAAATCATAAGGAAGACACAGAGGTGCCTAGAGGGCTTCACCAAGGGCAAGTCGTCCCTGACTAATCTCACAGCCTTCTATGATAGAGTCCTGACTGTCATTGGACAAGGGAAGAGCTACAGATATCTCCCTGGACTTCTGCAAAACCTTCAGCATGGTCCCACACAGCATTCTTGTTGTTGAATTGGAGGGAGAAGGATCTGATGAATGTATTGTTTGACGGATAAAGCATTGTCTGCCTGGCTCTGTTCAAAGAGTTACAGTCAACAGTTCAGTATCCATGTGAAAACCAGTAATGACTGGTGTCTCTTAGGGGTCTCTACTGGGACAAATACATTTTGATACCTTAATCAATGGCATAAAATGATTGAACAATACCTCAGCAAGTTTGTGGATAACCATATAGAGTGGTGCAGTTGATAGGCTTGGTGAAAGGCATGCCATCCATCACTAGATGGCATCGAGCAGACCCATGGGAACCCCATGGCGTTTAACAAGGCCAAGTGCAAAGTCCTGCTCCTGGGTCAGCGCAATCCTCCATTTCCATGGAGGCTGGTGGATGAATTGATTGAATGCAGCACTGCAAAGAAAAACTTTGGGTGTACTGGTGGATGAACATTCACATAAGCCAGCACTGTGTATTTGCAACTCACAACCATGTTCCCAGCTGTCTCAAGATAATCATGACCAACAGGTCAAGAGAGGTGATTCTGCTCCTTCTACTGCACTCTGTTGAGACCCGCATCTATAGTATTGCATCCAGCTCTGGAGCTTTTGTGATTTTAAATGGAAAGAGGGTAGATTTAGGAATATAAGAAGGATAGAAGGAAGTAAGTTTTAACAATGAGGATAGAGAAACACTGGAGCTGGTTGCCCTTGTGGATGTTGTGGAGAAGTTGTAAAAGTTCCATCACAAGAAAGTATTAAAGGTGATGTTGAACAGTGTTATGAGCAATCTGGTCTAATGATAGATAGACTAGATGGTATTTAAAGGTTTCCTTAAAATCCAGATGGTTCTATGATTCTTTGAAATTAGCTTGTACTTGATTGAATGAGCAGTGAATTTTCCCAGGGGACTTGAATTGTCATCTGATGCAGGTTTTTTGGTTGCAAAGTTCTTAAATGATTTCCTGGTCCTGATTTATTGGCAGTCTTTCATGTTTGACACTGATGAGACAGCTGGAAACACTGTGATTTTTGTGAACTCGGTTCATCAGAAATAGGAGGACACAAAGGTAACAGAGAGGAAATGGTCTAAATAGCTTATCTGACACAAATAGTGCTTTTACCTTACTTGTTTATATAGTTCATTTTCTCTTCGTGACTTACTACTAGGAACCGGACTTAACACCCTGCTAACATTTTGTTCGTGCTTGGCTGTGTAGTCTCTTCAGATACAGTTCGTGTCTTGACCTTTGAGTGTTAAGAGCACCAGTAGAATACTGGTACTGTGTTTATGGGTATAGTAGTATTTCTGCCTTAAGCTGATTTCCTGAAGGTTTACTGATGCTGTTAATTTTTTCACTGGATGATTTCTTGCTGAACAGCTCCTTGAATAAAAGGAAAAAACAATCCCCAGAGCAAAGCAAATAGCTGTCAATAAGCCTATGGAAAGTCTATTCCTTTCTTTTGTATGTGCACTGTAAAGATATGAAAACATAAATTTTAGAATACTTCATGGTTATTGAATCTTTGGTTATTTAGTAATGCTGCATTGATAGCTGAGGAAAAAAATCTTCTGATGTTGTACTTGATACCTGACTTGAGCTGCAAAACTGTAGGATATGTGGGTAAGCATGTTGCTGATGTGTTGAATCCTTCAGATGCTTTATAGTGTGAAAGTGACTCATATTTTTTGCAGGAATGTGCTTAGTTTAAAAATTTGCAAATCTTCTCAGAATTTAGACCTTGCAAGATGAAGCTGGGTGACTGCTGAAGCAGTGGCATCTTCCCTTGTCTCAGACTGCTGTGGAGGGGATGAAACCATGTGATTGACTCTAGGTTACCAGTCCATCTGAAGTGTAGTTCTCATTCTTCACTAAAAAACATGTAGCTGCTAAAGTTAGTGGAGAAGGAAGAAGGCAACAGCTAGGACACAGCACAGTGTTAAAGCTATTTTTGATACTATGTTCTGATCTCCATTAGGTAGGTTTGGCCATGTCTCATGTGACAGTCTGGAAAAATAGCAGTGTTAGGGTCTCAGGTCTTCTTGCTCCTCATCGATTCATTTGTTACTAAGTGGTTGCCATGTGGTCATCTTCACACTCGTTAAGATTGGTTTTGGTGGGAGTTCCTGTTAGTTGTATAGTCCGTATTGATATATGGTTATTATAGTTCATAAACCACAATCTGTGGGCTGTCCACTCTAGCTATTTATTTTAAAATAATATTTAAGTTGCTAGGTTTGTCTGTACTAATTATTATTAATGTTCAGATTTTTAGCTCCAGGTTTCACTATAATACCTCTGTGACTTACACAATATAGCCTTATAGTTCAGATAAAGTTCAGCTTGCATCTTAACAATTCAAGCTACTGATATCTACTTTCAACTAATATAAAATTTTCAACATTAAGGTAAATAGTATGTAGATGGGGTTATATTCAGATGGCTGCTGTGAGGGCCATTTTGTGGACATTTCCTGAAGTAAGCTGTCTAGTTTGTTCCTGTAAATTTAAATTACATGTTCCTTGAAATAAAAGCGTTTATGCAGTCTTGTAGAGACACAGCAGAAATGTCAGGTAAAAAGATCTTTCTTCAGTTCTGATTCATAGATGAGTTTTGTGTATGAAGCTGAGGCCTGCCTCATGTTCAACCTTTTGCTGTACTAGAGTAAGTTTCTCTGTTCTTTTTTTAAATTCTGGTATTGTTAAAATATGTCAGACTTCAAGGTGTTAAAATACAAAGTCTTCCCTTTAGGTTCCTCTCCTTTTCTCCAAAAATGAGAGGTGTCATTCAGTCAGAAGGTTGACTGGAAGATACATTTAACTTATATGCAATTAATGTAGGCCCAGCTTTCATTTTGAGCTCTCAGTTGTGTCATTTTCATCCCATTTCTTGCTGGTTAGTAAGCATGCTGTGTGTTTCTCTGATAGCTGCAGAAAAAGGAAAAGCTGAGGGAGCTTTTCTTGCAGTGTTACCATGCTTCCTGATGCTTACTAGATATCTAAGTCCTCACTGGGTGTATGGAATTGAGGACAGAATTCCTTGGCTGAGCATTGTGGTGGGGAAAAGGGGCTGGCATGTTCACCAGTAAGGTTGACTGGGACAGGGTGTGGAAGGGGACACCAGAACTCAGAAAACACCAGCAAACCTATGCTGGTTGCAGTTTGACAAGAGCATGGATTTCTTGACAAGTAGAGGAAGGAGGAGGAAAGGAAGGAGAGAAGTTCAGGAGGCATTTTACCTTTTTTTTCTTCTCTAATGACTTCTGACTGCTTCCTGGCTAGAATGTGTTCCAGAGTTTTATCACGGTGTCTTAGGTATACTCCATGCTGAGGAGTTGCTTTAAATTATCAATGTTGTGTCCCATACCAAGCAACTGAAAAATATTAGCTCTTCCTAGAGTGTAATAAATTCTTGAAATTACCTAAGTTAAAGTGGATGCAAATCCATGGGAATGTCAATTTGTTGGAGTTTATAAAAAAAGGAGTGGAAGAAAGAAGGGAAGGATGGCAATCCTAGTATCATACAACGTATCATATTTCTTTGTGGTTAGATTTGCACACATAGGGAAGAAGTTAAAAAATACTGTACTTAATTTGCAGCCTCTCTTTTACCAACCTGAATAGCTGCATCTTTTATTGAGCTCACCTGTAACTTTTCTGTTATAACAGCAAAGTATTCTGTTTACCCATTAAGTAATTTCTTCATTGCAGTTTGAAAGGCTCTTGAATTAGAAGGAGCATCTAAAATCTAAATAATGTGCCACAGGTAGGGGAACATTGTTGACTATCACATGATAATAATCTGCAGGAATGGTTTGCATTATTTTGTTGGACGTTGAGGCTCCTAGATCACAGATAATTTAACCTTCCTTCCTTGTATCTTTTCAAGTAGACTAGCCATTCATAGCTGTATCTCACCAGATACATATATACACTCCATTCACCTCACAGGTTTTCTAAAGGGAGCAGTTAATTAAGAGTCTAAACTTGATACAATTCAGACTTTGTTTCCATGCATTTCCCACTTTACAAACTCTAGTCTGCAAATCAAACACTTAGCCCAGAACTTGTCTGATTCATGCAAGTTAATAAGACTCAACAACTTAACTCTAGATAGAGTAGGTTTAATAGTACAGGTGTCATACACAAATGATTTCCTAATGAGCCTGGTGCTGGAGAGTCAGTGAATGCATTAATCAATGTCATTCATTTAAGCAGTGAGATACTTCCAGTAGTTCTGAAGCTACCAAATTAAAAGGTTTGAATTCACACTTCTTTTTCGCTTGGACTAGTATTATGTGTGTTTGGATGGTTTAAATTGGCAAGCACGAAGCAGGCCTTTCAAACCTGATACTGATTCTCTTTTTATTACAATGCAGAAGTTAGACAGAACCCATGAAATTCTGAAGATCCATTTTGCTGTTTCGGGTTTAGAAGAAAAACAATCCCTTTCCTGTGGCAGCTGGGAGCTCAGCACTCTTTCTTTCTTGCCTGTTCCAAAAGAACTGATGTTTTTTTCCTGGAGTGCAAGTCATAATACTAAGTTGGGTGTCTCACTTTATTTGAAGAAGGGTGTGCAAAATAACTTAACTGTGTTTAAAGAGGTTGTATATATACATATAGTGCATCAATTGAAGGGCATTACTCTCTACCCTGTCTGATACTGGTAATGCTGAAAGGATGCCTGATTTGATGTTTCATGTATGCCTGCTGTGTTTTGGTGATCTCTCAGTATAATTGATGCTACTCTTTTGTCAGCCACGAATTAAAAGCTATGAGTCTGAGAAAACCAACTAAGTGTTGTCAGTTACAAAGTGCCCTGTAAACGTGCACATGGAAATTGCTTTGGATTGTGGGAAAGAGGAAGTTCAAACTGGGATTATGCTTGAGAAAATGATGGGCATTAGTTCCATCTCCCAACCACAGTAGCAAGGAAGTGCATTTGGGAAGGTGCTGTGGGCAGTGGCCCGTGTGTCACATTCTGCCCCTTATGTAGGAGTCTTGGTGGCATTTTCCCCACTCTCAAGTCAGCTTTGCAGAGTTAATTCTTCAGTCAGAATTAAAGCTTTGATTGTAGTAGCCCTAGGATATGCTGGCCCTGGAGTGCAGTTAGTCTTGAGTTGGTCTGAAATTCCCTGTAAATTTGGGGATATGAAAGTAGTTTAACTGAGTTTGTATCTACTCCCTGCAGTTAGTGCAATGCAAATCGGCTTTTGTTCCTTTCAGTCCTCTGGCATCTTTAACGGTTAAGCAACAATTGAAAAGTCCTTGACACAGACTAGAGAGCTGCTGAGGTCATCTTTTGAGATTCTGACTCTGATCTTCCTTGCAGGTGGGTGAAAGGTGATTAACTTGCCTTCAGGTTTGTCTCAGTGCAATGTTTCAGAAAGAAAATGCTTTAAAAACATAATAACTCAGCTATTAAAAACTGCTTTTATACTTTATGTGTATATATATAAAAATATTTTTAAGATCAGAAAAGTCCTACAGGATTTCCTGACCGTGTAACTCAATTATAGATTGCACTGTCATGAAGCAGAGCCTTTAGCTGGTAGTCTGCTGTGTCAGTGTCTTCAGATCTTTTACCTCTGCTGGCCCCATTTAAGGGACTACATTATCAGTGCTGTCTTTGATGTAAACCCTTTTCTGAAGGCAGCTTTTGGTGAGGCAGTTGGTGAGGTCAGCCAGCTCACTGGTGCAAAGCAGCATGATATGTGTAATGCCTTCACTTCTTGCAGTTAGGGATTTTGTCTTATATCTTGCTATTCTCCTGGAGGGTATTAGTTGACTGCAGATGAAACAAATATGTCATAAAGGCCATGAATAATTCTGTTAAGAGGAAAAAAAATAATTTAAAGGAAAACATTGCCATATTCTCTAACTGCACTTGATTGTGTGTGGAACAGTTGAGTTTGACTGAAACATGCACATAAAATCCAAGCTAGATTTTTTTCTTGGTAATATGGATATTTTTAGAATTGAAGGTATGGCATCATGAAAACTGATGAGCTGCCTAGGTGTCTTATGTTGCATTTACTATCTGGGAGCTCTGCTTTTGGAGCCATGTTGCTACTGTTGGTATCTGTTATAGCTAGAACAAAGTCAACTTACCATTGTGATGGTGCATACAATCGCTGTTCATGAAAAGCCTATCTGTAAAGCATATAGTGTAGTCTGTAAAGCAAGATCCACATTTATGAGTTTCAATTTGTTAGAGAGTAAGTTTTAGGAATTTCACCTCTGGAAATTCCTTTCATTATCCACATGCATAGATACCCAAAACAAGTTTGTATGTATTTGTTGTAATTGGCTGTATTTAACTATTCCATATTGCCTATTTTCTTATTTTAGACCAATTCAAGAGGTTGTATTTTACATCAGTTCTGCCTCTGGGATAATGGGCAGAAAGATATCAAGCCTTACCTTTAACACTGTGTTCTCCTGGGTTTTGTAGAGCTTGCTTTTGAGCTTGAACTGATTCCAGTTTCAAGAAAACTTGTGGAGTATTTGTAGTGACATACTTGTGGTTTGCATAAGTCCAAATCAAGTAGGAGGGTAGCACTGCATATTTCAAACAGTTCAAAACTGGTTCTTTTTTTCCCTTTTCACCTTGAAATTTCAACTATAGAGTGATTCCTTCTTTGCCTTCCCTTTTTATAAAAAATACACAGTATGATCGTGCCCTACTGCTGTTCAAGCCAGTACAATGACTCCTAAGCAAAACAATTTTTCTGAAGTGATAAGTCAGAAAGAAGCTTTGTAAAATATTTTCATATATTCTTTGGACTGAAGTCTCAGGATTGGGGTAAGCCTTTGTAGGGGTGTATTGTCCCTTTTGTTCCTAGGCATAAAGAAACTTGTATAGAAACATTAAGCAGGCAGAAATTCCATTACAAGAAAACTGAACACAATTAAAACTTTGACCTTGGAATTCTCCTCTTTTATTCCTAATGTTTTACTGGAGTGAGACTGCTGGTTTGCGGTTACCCAGTGCGCTAAAAATGTACTGTAGTACAGGATATAAACTTGAATTGTGTAGCTTCTCCTTATTTGTATATGTGCATATGTACTTTACTGCATTTGATTTGGATTGATGAACTAGCTATAATTTTATTCTGTTTAAAAGTCTTTAAAAATATATGTGAAGGCATTGGCACGTGTGTAAAATGTCTCTCTGATGCTTATTCTGTTATCAAATGTAGCTGTTTGGCAACTAAATCTTGCAGAAAAGAAAGTTTGCTAAATTTATCTTTATTTTTAGTATTCACAGAAACTGGGTCATCATTTTAGTTATTTTTTTCTCCCTTCCCTCCTTGTTTTCCAGGTAGTATTGGTACATCGTTTCAATGCCACTCAATCCATCAAGATCACATTTGTACTGATGACAGTGACAAGGTGAGATTTATGTGAATGAAACATTCACAAGAAGCATATGCATTGCAGGGTTTTTATATATAGGTTTTATTACACAAAGATGTATTGTTTTGCAGATATAGCAGTCAGTTTTCAGAGTTACTTTTTGAATTGTCTCTAGCACAATAAGATATATTTTTTTTCCAGACAATCTTTCAGACAATTAGTGATAATTTTCTCTTTAGTATTGTATTTTTAATTTTGCTTGTATTCCCTTGCTGTCCTAAACGTTTGTGATTTGCCATATTGACACCCTCAGTTAATAAATAACAGCAATGGTTTTGCCAATTTCTAGATAAGGTAGGATGTCTTGTTTCTTCTGACTCTAGAGATTAGAAGATTAGAGCCTAGCTAAGTGCTCAAAGTGGGGTTGTTTGGTTGTTTGTTTGTTTTGGTTGGTTGGTTTTTTGGTTTGTGGTGTTTTGGGTTTGTTTTGTGGTTGTTTTTGTTTGTTTGGTTGGTTGGTTGGTTTTTTTCTCTTTTTTTTTTTTTTCTTTT